>VZRX01003921.1:0-145645 GCA_013398075.1 Notiomystis cincta
TCATTTCATAATTAAACCACAAATGTGCACTAAACTTCACAGCTGTGGAAAGTGACAGACTGAGGATTCTCCAGAAGAATGGAATTTTTCTCTCAGTTCTTATAGGTAATGGAAAATCTGCAATATGAATTAATAGTTTACATGTTTTTCAAATAGGCTGGCATCATTAGGTATGACCACGAAAAGCTGATGCTTATCTTAAACCAGGAGAGTAAATTTTATAGATATGAACACTAAGTATTAAATGTCTTTTGATTAGGTATTGTAGCTTGGTTTCTTCAGTCTTCTAGCTTCTGTCCTAGCCAGCATGGAAGATAAGCATAGCAATATTATGAAGACATGATAAAAAAACCCGGCAGTCAGTAAAAGTGACAAAAATTCCTGAACTAAAAAAAGTCACAATTTGCCACTCATTACATAACTTGCACTATGTAACTTGAACTTTAACAAGAAAAAAAACATAAACAAACTGGAATATCAGACCATCTGCAGCACTGTAAACCCAAGCTTTTTTTACTGATACCAGAGTAATGTGAAGACCCATAAGAAAATTCATGATGTAATTAGCATCACATAAAGGTTTTGGGTTTTTTATTGGTGTGCTAATATTAAACAAATCTCAGAACCAAAGACATTTTATTCCTCCTGAGCCTTTGCTATTACAAAAGAGTTTCAGGGATTCCTTAGTAACCTTTGTAGTTCAGGGTTGCCAAATGTTAAATTTCACAAGACAAGCAGTTTTCAGAACTCTTTAAAGGATGTGAAGTATCATACTTGTTTATGTATTTTCATATTGCAATGTTTATACAGTAACATCTGATTAATTATATTGAGTGGTAATTACTTACTTTATTTGATAGAGAACTAACAAATGAAAAAGTCTATTAAGAAACTAATAGACATTTCTTTATGGGGTGAGACCAGTAAAACCTGATTTCCTATGAACTTTATAGTCCTTGTGCCTCTGTCCCAACTTAAATGCTTGATCCATCAGGTTTCCCTAACTTCATCTCTCCCAGAATTATTTCACTGCATTACTGTTTCATAAACTTTTCCACTGCTCCTTCAGGACAAAAAAAGAGATCCTAAAAATGGCATCTGTAAGGCTTATGCTGATTTTAAGCACTGCCATTCAGTTATTACTAACACCTTTGACAACAATGTTGGTTTTTTGCTAGTTTTATTCCAAATTACTTGCAGACTACTCTCAAGTTCTGCAACTTTAGTGCATAACTGTGAAGACTGTGGACTATTGAACATCATTCAAAATCAGTTTTAAAGGTAACATGATGTCTTTATGCACCTGAAAAGGCACAAAAGTAGCCCCTAATAAGTGACAGAGCAAGAATGTTTCTATTACTACGCTCTTATGGCCAGCAGACTTGGGAATTTGGAGTCAGTTTCTCAGCTAAACTGAGGCAGCTATTAGGCCTGCTGCCAGAGGGAACCAGCATCAGCAGATGCAAGAAACAAGCACTGGGCAGTCACCTCCAAACAGTTTAATTTTACCCTCAGATCCTGTTCAAATGTAGGGTATTTTTCCACAGACCTCTGCTAAATTACAAGATCTCTTGCAGTTTCAAACTCTACTGAAAAGAATTCAGGTATTTTTACTCTCCTGTCTTAAAAAAACCCCTCCACTCAAATTCAGCCTTTATAGTACCAATATTTTATGTTACTTACTAACATTTTGTTTGATACTTCATGAAGCCTGCAAGACAATTGCTTTGTAAAGTTAAGAAATCACAGAGATGAACATATTTATGCATAATTAAATATGGCTTTGAAAGACTGTTTTCTACATTTACAGTTCTTTAAGCATTTACATAACCTAGCGCATATACCTCCCACCCAAGGCTGATATTTTGAGCAAAGGAATACTTCATTTTCTTGTTCAAGTAATTTTTATAACATATTTACAGAGATTTGAGGAAAAAAATTGCATTGATGGTAATTTATCCATCTGCCTTGGGGTTTATAAAGAAGATTAGAACTCCTCTGCAAAATTGAGGAGCTTGCTATTGTTAAGGTATTGTAATTCACATACTGTTATTTTAAAGCAGGATATACAGTTTCTTCATCAAGCTAACTTTAATTGTCTTACATAACAGGTAAATCTCAGGGGAAATAAAAGAAAATATCTCACATATCAAACACACCATGGAGACTAAATTATCTGGTATGGGAAGTGGTAAGGAGATTGTTACTTTCTCACTTAACACAGTACATAGCAGCACAAAACAGGTGAGAGGAGAGCTGCTGTGCTGAGTGCTTGCACAGTCCCTCTCCAACCCTCATTAATTTCCATTTTTCACACTCTGTTTACTTATCTTGCATACATTAGTGCTAATGACTGTTCAAAAGTGTCAGATGCCACACTATGAGCTTCATTTTCTTTAATATTTTAATTATATTAACATTCTTCTGTACAGTTAGTAGTCATATCTGTTCAAATCATTACATCCTTTGTGCATTTAGCCTCCTTGAAAGAGCTTTTCATTTGACAACTCTACCCTCTTTTAAGAGCAGGCTGTGATAGACTGAAGTGTTAAAGGTTAGTGATTCAAAGCAACTGGCCATTCGTGGAGCTGGCAGGGTGCTTTGCTCAGGCCAGCTTTGCATCCCTGCTGCACCAAGCAAAGGGCAGGAGAGGTTTTGTACGTGTGGTGGTGAAACCTCTAATCCCTGTAAGGCAAATAGCAAACAGTGCCTACCCTGGCCTTAAAAGTAGTGTTGTGTATGTATTTATTAGTACAGATATTAGTCTATGTTATGTACTACTTGAAGAACAGAATATCTTTTTACTGTTTTAAGTAGCAAAAATAACTGAGGCTGAAGTAAAAACACATATAAAAATAAAGAAGCGATTTCCCTACTTTAAGACTGAAAGCTAATACTAGCTATGTGAAATAGTTCTATAACTACCACTGCAAACACATTCAAAACATATCAGTAGCTTTCCTAGATGAAGACAACCACTTGATCTGACTGTACAAAACTGAACCAAATGGTTCAGTGCCAAGGCAAATATTGTGTTTGTGGTGTTATGCAACACATGCACACTACAGGGTTATCACCAGGATATCAGTCTTCAGTGGTTTCAAGATGGCAATACTGAATTATGAATTAAAATCAGAATAAAAGGAGTGAAGAATCTTTGACTCTTGCACTCTGAACAAACTTTTAATTAGAATCAGTGTGACAGATACTTTAAAAACTTTTAGTTGCGCTTGATTTTCTCATTATGCATTTTGAAAACCCACATAGAATATGCTATACTGTATATAAAATGAATGTAAACAATATATAATATAAAATACAGAATCAGAGAGGATGAAGAAGATCTCCAAGATCATCAAGTGTAACCTTTGACCTAATACCACCATGCCCACTAAATCATCTTGTGAAATGCCACATCCAATTATTTTTTCAACAATTCCAGGGATGGTGAGACCACCTCTTCTCTGGGCAGCCTGTTCCAATGCTTGACAACCTTTTTTTGAAGAAACTTTTCTGCATATCTAACCTGAACCTCCCAAGGTCCAACCTGTGGCCATTTTCCCTTGCCCTATCACTGGTTGCCTGGGAGAAGAGGCCAATGTTCACCTAGCCACAACCCCCTCTCAGGCAGTTGAAGAGAGCAATAATAGCCCTCCAAGCCTCTTTTTCTCCAGACTGAACAACTCCAGCTCCCTCAGCTGCTCCTTATAGGACTTGTGCTCCAGACCCTTCACCAAGTCTGTTATCCTTCTCACTCCAGCACCTCAATGATTTTCTGTAATGAGGGGCCCAAAACTGAACATGGGATCTGAGGTGTGGCCTCACCAGCACAGGGTTCAATCACTGCCCTGGTCCTGCTGGCCAGGCTATTGCTGATACAGGACAGGATGCCTTCTTGGCCACCTGGTCACTCTGCAGGCTCATATTCATATTGCAAAGCAAAGTTGGGGATCATATCATCACTCATCTTCAGGAACTGATTTACATATATAAGAATATTTTACTTTCTGAATTTCAGTCTAAATGGCAGAAGTTATTAAACTAAAATAAAAGTTATTTTATTTATTTATTCAGTTATTCAACTAAAATAAACTAAATTATCTCCTTCTGTTATTTTTATGTTTGGATATCAGCTATTTTTAAAATTTATTTTTGAGGTCCAAATATGGAACAGCCAATTCTGTTGTTGAAGAAATTTTACACAGAATGGAAACTGGAGAGGCCATGCTTACCTGTAACACTGGTCCTATCCCTGCTAACCCCAGTGACCACTTGCTAGAGGGAAACCTACTGAGACTGTTTTCTATCAGACAGTCTTTCTGATATCTACAGAAATGGACTGATGACTTGTAATTCTTGGCACAGCCTTTTCATTCTTGAGAATATACTCTCTACTCTATTTCTTCTTTGAGAAGACATCATTTGAGATAAAGTTACTTCCATCATCCTTGTTTAATCTGCATGCTGCTCGTATGGAAGGTAAGAGGGCTGGCTAATGCTGTCTGGTGCAGAGAAATATCTCTAGAAAGCAAAGTAAGTGCATGACATTTGAGACAGGCCACTTAACATCAGCTTGACATGGCAGGGTTCAATTTGAGATTAAAATACTGCAGATGTCAACACAGAGGTGTGCACATGTGCAGACCAGCCTGGGCACCCCGACAGTCAGTGGGAGTCAGAGAGCAGAGCCTGTGCAGTGAGTCTGCTCTCTGCCTTGTCTGCCCATGGGTGAACTCAGGCATCCTCTTGGCTCCACTGCCCTGAAGTGCACTGAACTCCACCAACCACAGCAGCAGCTCAGACACACCACACATTTGTAGTTACCATGTGCAGTCTCCCAAAACCCGTGTGCTATAATTTTAGCCGGAAAAGCATTTCGTGTTTCAAATTTAGACTAATGAACAAGAATTATCCCGGAAAGAATAAAAGACAAATTAGACCCTCAAATAACTTCCCATTGCAACAAATTTCTATTGTAACTGACTCAGGTGGCATTTTCCCAACAGTCCCAGATGGCACATATCACTAATAGCTCTTAATTATCACTCAATATTCCAAATAAATTGGAACTTAAATTATCTGCCTTCACACTAATCTCTGCTTATTCTGATACTCATACATTAAAATTAATCAGATCATCCAACGTTTTAAATGCTGAACATAACAGAACTAAAGAACATCACAATAAAAATAGGAATGGAGACTTTACATCCTTTCTATTGATGACAATGGCAACTTAAGCGGGGGACATTATTTATCACAAACTCTCTTCAGACTTTTTAGAATCCCCAAATGTAATTATGCAACCCCAAAATTACATTCCTATAGCCCTTTCTTTGTGATGGACAAATGGATGCCACAAATTCACAGAGTCTGGCATCACCAGACTCAGAACAGGTCATAGTGCTATTTGAAAGTATGACAAAACCCAGTTTTTCTCTATGTGACAAACCTGATAAGAACATACTCTAACTGAAATGATGCCAAACTGTGGTCACACAAATAATGGGATTAAATGCCTAGTTAATCTCAATTTTTCCCTAAGAAGACAATGNCCAAGTCTGTTATCCTTCTCACTCCAGCACCTCAATGATTTTCTGTAATGAGGGGCCCAAAACTGAACATGGGATCTGAGGTGTGGCCTCACCAGCACAGGGTTCAATCACTGCCCTGGTCCTGCTGGCCAGGCTATTGCTGATACAGGACAGGATGCCTTCTTGGCCACCTGGTCACTCTGCAGGCTCATATTCATATTGCAAAGCAAAGTTGGGGATCATATCATCACTCATCTTCAGGAACTGATTTACATATATAAGAATATTTTACTTTCTGAATTTCAGTCTAAATGGCAGAAGTTATTAAACTAAAATAAAAGTTATTTTATTTATTTATTCAGTTATTCAACTAAAATAAACTAAATTATCTCCTTCTGTTATTTTTATGTTTGGATATCAGCTATTTTTAAAATTTATTTTTGAGGTCCAAATATGGAACAGCCAATTCTGTTGTTGAAGAAATTTTACACAGAATGGAAACTGGAGAGGCCATGCTTACCTGTAACACTGGTCCTATCCCTGCTAACCCCAGTGACCACTTGCTAGAGGGAAACCTACTGAGACTGTTTTCTATCAGACAGTCTTTCTGATATCTACAGAAATGGACTGATGACTTGTAATTCTTGGCACAGCCTTTTCATTCTTGAGAATATACTCTCTACTCTATTTCTTCTTTGAGAAGACATCATTTGAGATAAAGTTACTTCCATCATCCTTGTTTAATCTGCATGCTGCTCGTATGGAAGGTAAGAGGGCTGGCTAATGCTGTCTGGTGCAGAGAAATATCTCTAGAAAGCAAAGTAAGTGCATGACATTTGAGACAGGCCACTTAACATCAGCTTGACATGGCAGGGTTCAATTTGAGATTAAAATACTGCAGATGTCAACACAGAGGTGTGCACATGTGCAGACCAGCCTGGGCACCCCGACAGTCAGTGGGAGTCAGAGAGCAGAGCCTGTGCAGTGAGTCTGCTCTCTGCCTTGTCTGCCCATGGGTGAACTCAGGCATCCTCTTGGCTCCACTGCCCTGAAGTGCACTGAACTCCACCAACCACAGCAGCAGCTCAGACACACCACACATTTGTAGTTACCATGTGCAGTCTCCCAAAACCCGTGTGCTATAATTTTAGCCGGAAAAGCATTTCGTGTTTCAAATTTAGACTAATGAACAAGAATTATCCCGGAAAGAATAAAAGACAAATTAGACCCTCAAATAACTTCCCATTGCAACAAATTTCTATTGTAACTGACTCAGGTGGCATTTTCCCAACAGTCCCAGATGGCACATATCACTAATAGCTCTTAATTATCACTCAATATTCCAAATAAATTGGAACTTAAATTATCTGCCTTCACACTAATCTCTGCTTATTCTGATACTCATACATTAAAATTAATCAGATCATCCAACGTTTTAAATGCTGAACATAACAGAACTAAAGAACATCACAATAAAAATAGGAATGGAGACTTTACATCCTTTCTATTGATGACAATGGCAACTTAAGCGGGGGACATTATTTATCACAAACTCTCTTCAGACTTTTTAGAATCCCCAAATGTAATTATGCAACCCCAAAATTACATTCCTATAGCCCTTTCTTTGTGATGGACAAATGGATGCCACAAATTCACAGAGTCTGGCATCACCAGACTCAGAACAGGTCATAGTGCTATTTGAAAGTATGACAAAACCCAGTTTTTCTCTATGTGACAAACCTGATAAGAACATACTCTAACTGAAATGATGCCAAACTGTGGTCACACAAATAATGGGATTAAATGCCTAGTTAATCTCAATTTTTCCCTAAGAAGACAATGGATAAGAGATGTTAAATGATTTTTTTTCTTATCTGTGCAAATTTCTACAGTTATTGGTTTAATTTTTAGTTTGAGAGCAAAATTCCTTTTTTGTGTTTGATAAAATGAGTTGACTGAGAAATCCCAAAGTTGTTTGAGATTCCTGAGCACAAATTCAGTCATAGGGGAAAAGAGATTTCCATTAATACCAGAAGTAAATATAAACTTTATGAGGAATTTCACTCCTACCCCTTCAAAATCCCAAAAGAAAATGCTTTGTATAGTATTGCTCTCTTTCAACCTCCACCATTAAAAACAGTATATACTTTATATTACAGAACAGAAAACTGAATTCAAGAAAATCTAGATTATGGCTTTAACTGATGAACTCCTTAATTTACATCAGGCCCTTTACAGTCACAATAAATTTTGACATTTCTCCTTCAGAAAAAGACAGAAACTCACAAAGCCATTTGGCAAATCTGTGTTCAAGTGTAATCAATTAATTCTCATGCATTTTCTCCATCTAATCCCTGTTCTGATGCCTGAAGCTAATTTCACACATACATTTCATAAGAGTCAATATAAATTTGAAAGGTATAGATATTGATTTTTTCTATTTACTATTAACTGTTATTCTGGTAATCAAAATAACAACTAACAGACAGGGAGAAATACATGCTTAAACCTGTCAATGTTTTAAGCTTCCTAAAACATGCATTGTTCAAGAATTTAAATATCATTTAAGAAAAAATGAATGTAGTCATATTATATTAATAGACACAAATATGTATATGTATTATACAAGTACATGATACATTGTAATTATTACACTGGTATCTGATCTGTCCTGCATTTTATAATATCATCTATTATTGTATGCAAGAAGAGAAAAAGGAAAAACTAAAGGAATAAGAAATAGAAAGGATTAAGAAAAAAATTATCTTAGACATTTCATACAAATGTAAAGAACCCATCTTTCAGGTCAAGAAGAGAGCTGCACCTCAGGCAAATGCCTGGAAGTCGAACATATTTTAATTCTCAGCCTTCAAAAGGCTCAGAAGTGAAACAAGGATCAAGGACCTTTACCGACCATAAAGTCAGC
Source organism: Notiomystis cincta (assembly GCA_013398075.1). Lineage (NCBI taxonomy): Eukaryota > Metazoa > Chordata > Aves > Passeriformes > Notiomystidae > Notiomystis > Notiomystis cincta. Next base: position 8,461 of record VZRX01003921.1, read on the forward strand.
TTCATTTATGTGCATTAAAGGTACGGCCACAAGGTGGCTCTCAATACTCAGGATTGAACACTATGACTCGAAAAATGAAAGAAATATCTCGATTTGCTTTGTTTCTTAAAATTTTAACTGGTATGTTTCACCTCTCTTATTCTAGGATACATTTATTTCCAAACTAGGAAAATACTTTGAAGATATTTTAAATGCCGACAGAGAGGTTTCTAGGCTCAATCTATAAGCATCCTTTTCCTGTAGTCACTTACTACTCCCAAAATCGAAGCCCTTTTGATATCTGGAACTCATATGTACAGAACTGAAACAAGCTCATGTACTGCTTTTGATTAAATTGGTTCTCAACTATTTATCGGTACTAGTTCTGTTTCATGATGAAAACTATGAAGCTTCTACCTAGAACATGAATTTGTATATGGACAACATCTTATAGAGGTTGCTTTTTTCTAATATGCTCTAGCTTTATTATTTAGGTTGTTAACTACCACTTTATTTTTCCTTTTACAGGCTTATTAATAGTTGTGGGATTTTCTGGCAACCTTTCACCCTTTTCTGTAATTATTTTTGTTACAAAAATATCTGTTTTCATTCAGTATCTGTTTTCCTCACAAGTGTGAAATTCTGAAATTTAAAGAAATTAGGTAGGAAAAATGAGTAAGTAGGGCTATTACTGTCAACTCTGTAAATCTGACAGTACTCAGATCTGACATCACACTCATATGTGATGCTGAATCAATGAACTGTAGACCAGTATAGTACTTTGAAAAGTACAGGAGTCTGTTAGGACAATCATCTTGGACATTGTCCTTAACAGGAAATCTTGGTGGTTACTTCAAGGAATATGCTCCCTCACAGGAACAAAATCTCTAAGAGAATACCTGAAAATAACTATTACAGCTGTTTTGTAACTACAGGCCAATGGAGGAAGAAACTGGGTATGTTTTCAATGTTACAAGGCAGTACAAACACTTTTTAACTAAGCTATAACAATTGAACAAAAGCCCAGAAAATAATTTCTGAGTGCAAGGGATCATTAAAAGAGTTATAAGCAATAGCGGTGTATCTATATAAGTGTTTTAAATCCCTGAATCACTGGAACAAATTTGCATTTTCTTATTGCTTTCAGTTCCAGAAGCTTGCAGAAAATCCACATCTGCAAAAAGTTAAACATTGTGCTGTGTTTTCTCTAAGAAACACTATTTTGTGCTGTATTAAGTTGTGTCCTTAGGGCTTACTCCAAAGCTAACAGTCTATTTTCCATTAGTTTTAGTATGTTTTCCAATGAGATCCTTCAACTGTAAACCAGCTAGGACTCTGTTCAATTATTCAGCAATACTACAGTTTAAATGAAAGCAGGGAAATACAATATTAACGGTTTCAAACACTTCAGATTTCTGATTGTTGTCCTTGATAAACATACAGAGCACAATACTTGGAAAAAGTGATCACAAGAATCAAAGACTTTGCCCTAGAATTCTACATTTGATTACAAAATTCATGCATATCAAAGCCAGAGATACCCTCACAGAAATAAAATGTGCAGCATTTCTCATCCTTGATGCAATGGCCTTTGATTCCCCAGCTTTTATTATTATTATTACAAAGAGTTTTGAAAGGCTTTTGCAATTCTTTTGATACTCTAAATTCAAGAACCTCAGGGTTTGCCATTCCATATTAGGTTTTCAGCATCTTGTCAACAGTTCTCAATATTTTAGAACTTTCAAATGTGTAAGTCAAATGTGTAAATTTTTGTCTACTTAGAAAAAGAAAAAAGACAGAGAGGAACCCCTAGCATATTAATTACTAACTAGGTCATAACCTGAAACACAGCAATAATGACATGTTGCACATGGCAAATTCAAATTAGCACTCACAGATTCATAAAACACCTCCTATAGAAAAGGACAGATCCTCAGAGTAGTTAGCAGAACATGCCTTCTTAAAAAATGCTAGTCAGGATAATTATTCAAATATATAAGATCTTACATGTCCTTATTTTGAAAAAAACCCAACCTATAAGTGAAAACTGAGCAGCAACCAGCAAACATGGCCCTTCAAAAAACCAGGATGCTGCAAGCTCTTCTGGTCACAATTATTTTTTACTATTTCAGGTCTTGATGACTTCAGGCAATCAGCTGTACACATAACATCTTTCCCCAGATACAACTATTCATTTTTCTTGTCTGAAGATATTTTTTGATTGTTAAGGAAAAGTGGTTGGCTTTTTTTTGGCTTTTTTTTTTAAATTTTTTTTTTCCTTCGTTGTATCTACTGGGAAACATGGACAATTTGTTTTGGGGTTTTTTTTTCAGAACCCTTGCCATGCTTCATCAAAGTCTTCCCATATTTAAGGAATTTGCTGGCTGGCCTGTGTTGACATCCATTTCAGTAATTCACATTTTCCCAATTTCTGCCTTTTGGCACTGAAAGACTCACCTGATGAGTTGTGCAAAAAATTTTGAAATCGCTTATGTACTTTTCTTCCAGAGGGGGCAAACCATCACAATACAGCCAGACTTATGTACAAATAACTATTTTCAGCAATGCTTCAAATGTGTTTCAATGCTTTAATGTTTTTCAAGTTCTAGAAATTTAAATTTTTTTCATTTTTTAGCTTTACTGGCTAAAATGAATTCTTTATCTACTTGCACTGGTACTGTCCAGAGATGAAGGTCTGATGGGTGGAATGAGGAGCACTAATTTTTTAAAGAACTCACAGTTAAGCACTGAAATTCATAAGTCTCCTAATACTACTGTCTTCCTATCTGCACTCTTCCAGCATCTTCTCACAAACCATATACTTCCAAATCTGCCTTTCATATTTTTAGCAATTTTATTTTCATTTCACAATACACAGTAAGCTTAATTTTGTTAACTACCAGTTTTCATTATAGTTCATGCCCAGCTTGTGTATACTCTACACTTGTCAAAAACATGATGCTGTTAGTCTAGTTCCCATTAGCATAATACATAATTTCTACTTCTAATTTTTTACTCAAATGAGCCAAAAATTACTAACATGGTACATGTAGAAAGATGTATCCAAATGCATATTTATATGATGTTCATTCAAAAAATCTCAGTTGTGGGATCAAAACAGGGTTTTTTCAGATTTTTATGCACTTTTGGGAAACGCCCTATGATCAGTTTCTGTTGGTTTTGATGAAACAATAAAAAAATTTCTGAAATAATTTGAGTTGTTCAAAAGAGATTTGGCAATTTTAGGCAAAACTCATAGTTTACTTTGATAAAGGTGAGATAGCTGTACATCCTAAAGCATAGCAGTTTGTGGCTTCATACAACAAATGCTTTCCTCCAAGACAATGATTCCCAGCAAGCAGGGATTCTTCAGATTCTTGTCTGACTTCTGAAATTCCAGTTCAAAGGATCTTAAGATGAATTCCAAACAACCAAGATAAAAGAAGACAAAACTAATCTTGCAGATACCAAGTCTTCCATAAAAGATATAAAGGATATGCTAAAAAAACAGACTGACTATACATGTAATAAAACTTAGACTAGAAAAATAAGTATATAACAATAAATATTTGGCAGTTCTCTTAGAAAAAAATCTCCACAACTTTCCAGGAGTATGCTTAATAACTTTTTAATTTATTTTGTTTTCTTTAAAGCACCTCCAGCTCTCAGTATATGGAATTTACAGAATGTGGACCCAACTGAAATCACTCCCTCTTTATGTTTGCTTCTAATTACTCTTTCATTTAAAACTCTAAAAAGTATGGGCCCATTTTACTAATTATTTCCAAATTCATTTTAATTAGATGGCATTGTCAGCTTTAGTGCAAAAAACACTCCTGTCCAGTTCTGATCAACTCTGCATCTTGTGCAAATAAACATAAGGAATAGTTAAAAAGCCCAACCAAATTTGCCTACATGATGGTATCTGGAGGAGTTGGAAGTGGAAAGTGGATGACAGCTGAAATAGTGACCATGCATAACTAAACAATTCCATTGAACCATAATGAAACTAATATTTGTAAAGCTTTATTATTTTGAAAATAAATTAAATCAAGATTACGAACTGAAATTTCATATTTTTCTCCATTTGGTAAGAAAATCATGTTTTCTAAATCAAAAATTGAATCAAGCATCTAAATGTACCTTGGTGAATCTTGCACTGATTCTATGATATTTTTAAAAAGACTGTGAGATAGTTTCCAATATTGCAGTGATGTTTTCTGTCAAATTAGGTGTTTATGAAAATGTATTTTTCAATTTTAATGGGTCAAATCCATATTTTTTTTAAAATCACAGTCTAAAGATATCCTATACATTTATTTTTTTACAATATAAAACAATAAATTTACATGAATCCTCAGGGAGCAAAAGAGACACAGTTAACAGCAATACTCTGAAGGAAAAACATCAAGCAATGCTAGAAGAAAGCATGTATATTTATTCTACAGGATAACTGTGAACTGTAGGTTTTGTTCTGAATTTTATTTCAGTAGAGACAACTACAAAGGGTGTTCTCTGATGCCCTGAATCTTTAAAGCAATCACCAGCCACTTAAAAAACCCAACACACTGCATCCTTCATTTACAACCTTGAAGAATAGTACTTTGTGGTGAACCTTTATAAGTCAAGTGTGATGCTAGAGAAAAAACTAAAATCGAATACAATTCACTGGACCTTGCAAAATTTACTTCCTTTATTTACTGTAGAAGAAATCAAACACATTTTCTAAAAGAATGTCAATCACAGAACAGCAACAAGCCTGTTGGAGGACAATATAATCACCATGAAATACAAGGTACAGATGATCAACAAGCAGCCTTGACTGTCAGCGTACAATGCAGAAACCCTTCAAATTGTTATTAACTTTTCAATCATTGCTCTTCATTACTAATAATTACTGTTAGCTACACTATTTCCTGACAAATGAATTCCTAAGTAGATAGGATCTCTTTAAACACTATTTTCTAGTCAGCATATGATTTCCATACAGAGGTACTAAAACTGCACGTGATCAGAACCATTTTTCAGCATGGTTTAGTGAATCTTATACAGAAAAGGTGCCTGAAAAATGTTGTTGTCTACAGTCTTACTGTGAACATATTGAATTAAGTTACACACTGCAAACTAGAACTAAATGGCTGCAAAACTAACATTTTGGAAAAGGAAGCAAGACCTAGTGGTCAGTAGTAAATTAAGCTGCTTTTTTTTTTCCCCTTCTTCCCTCTGGAACAATCCCTAGGGATTGAAAGCAGCTGAAAACAGACTGAACCTACCAGGCTCTTTTGGGCTGAAAAGGGGCTAGGGCAGAGAGCATTTATGCTGACTTTAATAGAATTTCTTCTTGCTGGAGTGCTCAGCACTAACCAGACAGTGCCAGCCTTTAAACCTGCTAAATGACACAATAAAATGAAGAAAAGGGAGCTTTAGCCTGTAAAGATACCTCACATATTTTTAATACACATCTGAACTTGATTATCCATGGTGAAAATAAGCACTGGCAAAAATGAGAAGTGGGCAGTAGGCTATGCTGCTGAAGTACAAAGAGTGCAGTCCTGGACCCCAAACCTGTGAATATGAAAACAATCACACTGGTTTTGGTTTTGCTTTTCTCTCCCAAATGTCCCAGAAGTTTGCAGGTTTTTTCTTTAATATTAGCATAACTATTCAATATCCAAATATACTTTATACAACGAATGAGATTTCAATTTGAAATCCTCTTATCCAGGGAAGCTATGCCTTAATAACTACTGGGAAAAGACACAGCAAACTTGTTTTTGATCTGGGTTACATGTTAAAACATCCTAGCAGCTAATTGAAGGAGATTTTAACAGTCAAAGAAAAAAGAATGTTGCATGGCTTTTCTCTCTCAGTGCCCGGAATAAAGTTAAAATTTCAGGAAAGACAAAGAGATCACAAGTGCTTATGTAAGAATAAGAAATAGCTAAGAACGCATAAGAAAACAGTGAGAAGTATGATACCTTTAATGCATTCACTTATTTTAATCAGTTAGTTTTTTACAGTAATATCAATATTTATGCTGATTTTAAAAGAAAAATATACACATATGCTATGGACTGTGTAAACCCCTGTAACTGCAGCATCAACCAAGTAACTTGTTAGAACTACTCATTACAGCATGCAATGTCATAGCCTGACATCAAGGAACCACTACTGGCCTAATATTCTTCCCATATCCCACAGACAAGGAAGTTTCAGTAAATTTAATCAGTCATTTAAAAGAAGTCTTAGATTTAAAGAGAATTACCTATTAAAGACTTTCTTTTAAACAGTGTAACTTTGAATTTCAGCTTCTATATTTTGAAGCACTAATAAGACATTTAAACAAATTTATTTACCTTAAGGTCTGAATTTACTGAATGCAAAGACTGCAGTGCCTTGTACAGGACTGTGGTAGACTTCATTTAAGAAGAGAAGTTTAATCATGTTATAAATATGACAACAGTTTCAAATGATCTTACTAAGCACATTTAGTATTTAATAGGAAATTTTGTCAACAATGAAAGGGGATGCTATAGGCAACACATTATCCCAGAGTTTATCAGAGCATTTCCACGGAGGATTAATAAGAAAAGGCATTAAATCTTATATTTACAGTGGTTAAATCCATTACTGATTTTAACCTGAATAACTCTGAAATAGCTGAGAAGTTCTGTACAAAAGCATAAAACGTCTTTTAGTAGTTCTTTGAAGAAAAACATCAGTACCCCTGTCAGCTGTATGTGCAACCTCAGAGATTGTTCTAGAAAAAGGTTTGCTAACCCATTTTTCTTCTAGGAGACCCATTACTAATGCAGTGCAGCTTCTGGAAGTAGAACAAATATTCATGAGGTAGCTTTCCAGTGATAAACAGGATGAAACTAAGCATTGTTGCATATCAAGTTGACACTCATGATAGATAAAACAGAATATACGATCAAGCCCAAAGATTAGGGAGGGGAAAGTCCATTTACTTTTTCACAGAATAGCAGAAGACTGTTGCTTGTTACATCAGTTCTCTAACTATCAGAGCCTGAGAGACAAGACAAGTCTGAAATCCTTGGATAAGAGACTGATTTTCAGAAAAACAGTTGATAACAGAATTCAGTCTATACCATATATTTTATACCTTCTGACTTATAATAAAAACACTAGAAAATTCTAGTGTACTGTAAACAATACACGGGAGTGTGTAGAGCATCAAACCGAAAATAGAACTACAAACATAAAGCTGGGCAAATACAATTTCTAGAATGACCTGTAAAAAAGTTAACTATAATAATAACAAATATACATCAAACTTCAAGTGGTTTTCCTTTTTAAAGGTCAGGAAAAGCAAAAGCAAAAAGAAATTTATTGTTTCTGTCAACTTTTTATTTCAATTTACAACAGTTAACACTTAACTTTAGTATCTAGGAATACTGCTAAAAACCCTGAAGGCAGTATTTTTCTATTGATCACAATATATCCCTCTGTAAAAAGGCCTCCCCAAAATCTAAGTGTCCATCTGAATAACAATGCTAAATTCCACAGTTCAGGATTCATTAAAACAGAGGTATCACTACACAGAACACATTTTTGTTTAACGTGTGAATTGTTAGGACCACATCTTATCATGAATTTTGTCTCTGACCTTCAAGCAGGACTACTGAATAAAATATCCCATGAAAGAAATACAGAGAGCTTCACACCCTTCTCTGAGAGATAATTAGCAAATATTTTTCAAAAGTAAAAAAATATAGTAATTATAAAACAAATAGGAAACTTCAATCAATATATGTTTGACATTTATTATAGCCTAATGTATTTGAATACATATACTCATTTTATTTTTATAGTTTTTTTAATGGCATATCAAATATTAGATATGTTATTAGTAAAATAAAAATAAAATGAGGATTGCTCTGAAATAATTAAATGTCAGGCAAATGATTACATATTAAATATTTGATGAATGTTCTCTAAAAATTAATTTCTAATCGTTTAAAAATGTTTGACAGATAATTAAGAGAATTAGTAATTGCTTCCAGATTTTTAAGGCCAGTAAAGAATACAATGCCTTTAACTTCTATTTTTTCTATTTCATCCTGTGAAGTAGCTTTCACTTCCACTTGCTGTGTCTAGGCTAGAACATGCATGATTTGAGTATTACTTATTCTTGTAAGTCATATACTGGATGTCAGATGATTCTAAGTATGTTATTCATCCATTACAGCGAAAACTGCATATAGAATACAAAATAAGGACTGTATTACATTATCAAGATTATTCTCTGCCAGGTATTGCTAAATTTCATGTCAAATGAAATGGCAAGACTGAATGGCCTGTAGTCTGATAAATTTGGGAACAGTGCCAATAAACATCCACTTATACAAGATAGCTCTTGTCAGATAAACATGATATTATCATCATGAAGCTTAGATTAATCATTCTGCATCACACAGCACTGATATAACACAGTTATACTTCTGTCAGAAATTTCATTTATATGATGCAGCATTGGGAATTAAGTACTAAATAAAATGAATTTCATTTATTAAAGAGATTAAAATCAGGCAATGATGATCAAAGAAATTAATTGTATATAGGAAATTTCACATGACAGAATGTCAATGAGGTTCTTCAGAGATCCTGTTTGACCTATGGATATTTAATATTTGTACCAGTGATCAAAAATTTAAAATATGAACATGCTGATTAAAGGCACATTTTGGAAATCAGAAACACTCTGAAGGAATAGCAAGTGCTTGCAAAGACAAATCAGTCCCACATTGCCACTTGGCTCACCTACAGATGAGCCAAGAAAGGGAACAAAGAAACCAGGACATGTTTGGAGAACAGATTTTAAAAAGAACCCAGAAAAGCTCTTTAAAAAGTCATGTGTTTTATCATGTTAATACTCAACTTATTGCATCTGATTTATGGTATAAGGTGTAAGAACTGCTGTGCCAAGTCAGACACACATTCTGTCTAGAGCAATAGTTTCTCTGGACAGCAAATGCCTGAGGAATAGGAGTGTGAATGCTCTTCCCAGTATATTCTCTTAGCCACTGCAAGTTTGCCATTGAAAGACTTATTGAGTAGCTTGATCTACCTGTAACAACAATAATTTGCTATTTAAATCAATAAAAACTTTCTCGGGGAAAAAGTTTAAATCAGTGAAGAGAACCAGCCTAAGATCCTTGGTCTAGACCACTAGGCAGACCAATTCAGACATGAAGAATTACACATGTCAAGGCTATAAACATTTTAGAAATTGTTACTGGAGCTCAAACAGAATTTTGTGCCTTGCTCAATTCCCTACATTGCATTATAAACATTTCACAACAGCTGGTCCTTCTTGTACACAAAAACTATGAATCCATTAGTGTGTCCCTGCAGTATTACAACTCTGACTTGTTCTGTTTAGAACCACCATTGTCTGCAATCAGGTTTCCTTTTCTTCTGGCAGTTGTAATGGTAGAAAGCTGTCCAGATACAATTCCTGATGACAATAACTTAAGCCTGTGGATGTAGGCTCTGTGTGTACACCTATGTGGTACTGAAGGTCTTTCCTTCACCAGTAAACCTCTCCAGCATTAGAACTGCCACTGAAGGAGAAAACTTCCACACTTTCAGGCTACCTGAATGTAGATGTGCATTGTACTTGATTCAGACAGTGCTATTCCAGCCTCTGGTGTTTAATTCCAGGATGGGTTATTGGAGAGAAAGCAAAAAGCTGAGGAAAATAAACAACTTCTTTATACCCAGCTTGACTTCAATGTGCCTTGTGTCTTTATCTGTTACACTTTGAAATCTTTAGAAATATTGTTGCTGAAAGTTCCTATGACAAAATACATGACTGTAAAGCCCTTTGGTAAGATGCTCATACATTACTGCTCTTATTATAGCTACTTCTGTTAGAAATATTTACTGCTAAGATAGAAAAAGAAAATTTAGACTGAACACTAATAGTTTTAATAAAAACCCACCACATGCTCTAATCACTGACATCTTTGCTATACTCATAAGTCTTCACATGTAAGAGTCTTAATTGCTCAGCAAAATGTTGCTAACGTATTACTCATTTTATGATTATTGATGGCTGTTTATACACAGTTGCTGCCTTGGCAGAGTATATATCTTATTTGGTTAGTATCTTTATTGTGCTAACTGTATATAAATAAAAATATGCCTTGAAGATATATGCTGTGACATAATTGTTTCAATACATTACATTCACATTAATTTAAACAGCAAGTTTCTCATGAACAGAGAACACATATTCCCTCAATATCCTGAAAACTCCTTTTGTAGACAATAGCTATAAGTTAATAGAGCCAGAATCAACAAAATACTTAATTTTTATTGTAAATAAAGTGAATATAATTTAGCTGTGTTTGCTGAGTGGGTCCTGAAAGTGGACAAATGGAAGTGTATTGGGAGAAGCTACTGGGAGTGTTTTCCTACTGATTTCAGTATGAGTAGGCTTTCACTCTATTTTTAAGTATTCCCATTATTGATTTATTTATGTGCATCAGTGAAGGAGCCCCTAAGTAAACTGCAATATCTAATTTGCATAAAATAATAACAATAATAATAAAAATAATATTTCCCCCCAATATCCAGATCATACTTATATGCACAAGAAGTAAAATAATCTGAATATTCACCCATGTAATATGTGCATATGACATATACTGACCACTGGAAGAATTTAATGAGTTCTTCTGTCTCTTGATAGCCATTGCAAGACTCAAGACAGACACAGGAATGTTCTATGACCTCTGCTTGAGAACACAGTTCCCTCTCATTCATTGCTAGATGTCCTGGTTTAGGGATGGTACTCCCCAATTTACTGCTCCCACTGAGAGTCTCCAAACCATGCACTTCTTTCTTGCTTCTTCCCCTCTCACAGCCTCCCCCTGCACTGGAGAGGAGAATTGGAGGCACAAAAGGTGAGGCTCACAGGCTGAGATAAGAATGATTTACTGGGAATAGCAATGAGAGAAGAAAACAAACAGTACCAGCAGCACTACTAATGACAGAGGGTACAAGAAAGAGGGGATAAATTCCCGTGTGATTGCTGGAGCTGGTGTTACCAGACTACTCTCTCTGCTGCACCTACATGACCAGAAGGAACTCCTCCTCCCCAGAAGACACTTCCTTCCCCCCACTACCAGCAATAATGTGAGTTGATATAGAATAACCTCCAGGTACCCTCTTGGGTAAAATTTTTTTTACTGTAAAAATTTACCCTGTCCTGGACACTCTTGTCTTCACACCTCTTCCTTCTTATCTGGTTAAGAATTTGTTCTGTTATTAAGAGTTATACTTCTTGCTCTTGCTTTCCCAAATAGTCATCACCAGCTTGGTTTGTATTTTCCCTCATCTTCCACATCCTTCCTGGGTACTAATTCTTAAGAATTTTTAAAATTCTATTGAGAAAAGTTCCATAATTTCTCACATTACATTTTCATTCTTCAAGTTTCTCTGTAAGAACACTTGGAATTGTGTACCATTAGTACTGATCATATCTACTGCTTTTACTGAAACAGGATGATACTTACATTTTCATATTAAAAGAGTTGTATTCCCACACAAGAATTGAAATTCCCTTGGGAGTTTGCTTAGAATAACAAGTACGTTTCACATGAACATATAGTGACAATATTTTACTTGCATTTTTCACGAATAGCATGTAAAGCTTACAACTTAAGTATTCATTTTCATTTACCTCTCTCTTTCCCAGTTTCTCCCTCACTTCCTGAATCATGATGCCAAGTCATCACTGCTCTCAGTGAAGGTGAATGCCTCCCTGTCCAAGCATTTCTTCAGTGTAAAAGCAGAGATTTGCCTGCTCCATGGAAGCCTCCCAGCAGATTCTACTGTGTAATTCTCTAAATAAGCCAAAGCCTGCTCTCCCAAAGACCAGAGTCCTAAGTCTCACTGTTTACATGACAACCTTCCTCTGAATACTGAGCTCCACCACTACAAAGAAATTTGCCATTCATGGAAACGGTTGTTGCCAGTTCTCGAGCAGCGAAGTAAGGGCCTGGTTGAACTCAGAAGAGGTCTCTAAGCATAGCCCATGAACCTCATGGGAGCCTGAATAATGCCACCCTCCCACATAATGGTTGAAAACGAACTGGGGAGACTTCTGCCAGTAGCCACCAGTAAGTCACAACCACTACATCTGCCTGGACAGACAGTCCACAGCAGATCTCAACCAGAACCTCCCTGTCCCTTCCTTCCTGCTCCAACCTTGACCCAGACAGGAGCTGCAGTGTCCAGTTTCATTGTGGGGCTCTGTACAGTTGAAGATCAGCCTAACAGAGAACACAACTCCCTGTCCTCCACCTCCCTGTGTGGCCTGTGTGCCATCGATGCATTGCCTCAGAGATGTAATCTACTGCTATATCCACAAGTAAATAAGCATTAGAGCACATCAAAATACATTCATATCACACACATTCCAAATGGATTTAGAACTTTTCTCTGTGACTGTTTTGTGGTTCCCATCGACACAAGGAACATGCTTTCTAATTAATTTAATCTAGTTTAATTAATTAATGAAAAGTAAAATTAAAGACACAGGAACTATTTTCACTGACATACACAGGGAACTGGATGAATACTTCTTTGATAGATACCTCACAAAACATGCACTGCTGAAATAAGCTGGAAATTTTTCTTAATTTCTTTAGCAATAATTTTGACTGTCCAAATAAACACAGTATTTTCAATAGCTTAGTTTTTTTCTTGTACTAGCATTAAAAAAACTAACACTATTTTTAATCAATGACGAATTTTGGATTTTGTTCTAAGAAATCTAATGAAAAAATGCTCAGCATTAATTAGTGTTACAGTAGAAACATGGGGTCTCCAAGTTTGGGTTTGATGTTATTTTTATAATGCAGCAGATACTAGTATCTACTAGAAAAAGAGGAGCTTTTTAATATGCTATTTTATGAAATATAATGACATCAACTTATAAGAGCATAGTTTTAAAATATTTATTACAGCTCTCAGAAGCATCTTGACAAAAAGAACATATTTGATCCTGATTTTACATTTCTCTACATTTCAGAAATTTGATTCTACCAACTGTAACATCTATGCTCCATTCATAATTACTAAGACTGAATGGATCTTTTCACATTCTCTTCAGAGGTATATAATGCAACATATTTATTACAGCTAACGACTGACACAAGAACGTAAAACCCTCAGAATATTTTAATTAACAGGTCCAAAATACTGAAGAGTTTATCAATATATTTGCCAGTGCAAGAAGGCATCTCACATATGTATTTAAGCTTTTACAGTAAGTATCTCCTCTATGTTCGTGGGATGAAATCAATTGTGGAGAGAGAAAGAACCTTATTTTTCAAGGGATATTAAAAAGACACTGCTAACTGTAATCTTTAGACCCCAGTTGATATCACCAAATATAAATGCCACACACAGCACAGAATTAAGAATTGTTATGGAAATATTCTTTCAGCAGATATAGTGGCATATTCCTTGAAAATGGTGGTTTAGGGAGCTGCAAACATGAAGGTTACTGTCAAGTAGAACAATTGCATAAAACACAATTATCAGCTTTATCTTAACAAACTGAAGATAACAGGACTTTGCTCTTCCTTTCCATAATCCTCCTTCTGTTCTCCCATTCAACTCAGCAACTTCACAAGACTTTTTAAAGCAAAATCTTCCCAGAAGCTCAAAAATACTGCACCTATTCCCATGCTGGACTTGTAAAAAACATCAATTCCAAGACTTAAGTAAATTGTTGACTTACCTGTTTTTCAGCTTGTCCATATTCTGATCCTTGGGGTGACAAGAAGTGACAAATATGACCATTGTTTTTTGCTTTTTCTCGAAGAGCCATAGCAGTTCGTACTGTAGCATTTCTAGCATGAACAAACACCATCACCTTTAGACAGAAAGAAACAGGGCCAATGAGAAATTGAAAAAAAGGTTTAATCAAATCATGAAAACACTTTAATTACAAAATATTCCCTATGGGAATAACAAAAACTAGTTAATACATGGCATACTGATGAAAACTAATGCCACTTAAGGGCAATTAAAGGATGGTCCTCCCTACATTGTATTTAATATTTTCAAAGAGCTTTTGAGGAGGTTGTACTTTTAAAAAATTCTTAAGTCTTTAAAAATAGGGAACAATTGCTGGCCATAAATAGTTCATCTTTACAAAGTACTGAGATTAACATTGATGTAAAGAGTTGTGCTATTTGACACATCCTAAATGATCCTGAAACAAGTAGTGGAGTAATAACCATTCTGATGCTACAACTTGGCTATGTGAGAAAAAAACAACCAATGAAACAAAAGAGAACTGTGCAATGCTCACAGTTAAAAGCCCACAAGACTATAACCACTGTTAACAGCAGGACCACTAATACAATATTCAAAAGCCATGAAAACACTAATCAAAATGTTTGAGAGAAATGTTTTATGTTTTTTTCATGCTGCTGAGAATGTCAAGAGTTCTCAAAAAAGGGTTCAAGTCCTTTACCCAAAAGCAACTCAAATATTCCTTTCTGATTACTGCCTGCCATAATATATTTCTAGAAACAATCCTGTGAGCTTTAGAAACTTTGATAGTCAGTGGCACTCAGTATACATGCTTCAAGAACTGAAATGGGACAGATGGATTGGGACCACATTGCATTCGATGCTCTGAGTTCCATTTCTCTTCTGTCTATTATACTCAATAAATTTCCATAAATTCACCAAGTATAAGCAATAAAAAGCATATGTTTCTGCTTTTAGTTAGAAGAGGCTTGATATAGACTTGATAAAACTTCAGTTATGATTTCTAAAGCTTCTGCCTACATGAATGACAATATCTGACACCATAGCAATCATTCATTCAGAAAGACCTAAGACCTTAGTATGCAGACAATAACTAAGAAACAAGCATTGTGTAACTGTCCACCACTCAGAAGCCTTTCTTATAGACTAGACCTAATTTTCAGATGTGCAGCACATTTCTTTGATATTTACTTCCCACTGTTTTAAAAGTAATAATGCAAACCTCAATTCATTTACTTTTATGTATTAAATGATCACATATCACCACCTGAAAAAAATTAAAGTTATTGCAAAATTGTTGACCAAAGAAAATAACTTCTCTGACAGACAAAATCTCTGTACATCTTGTTACAACTTGTAATCTCTGTGCATCACCACATGTTTTTAAAGAACCAGCCCTAGCTAAAAATTGACATATAACACCTTGTTGAATGTTTTTTCCCAAATGAAGCCAGTAAACTTTTATCAAATATACTGTAAGACAGCAACATAGTCTTAGGAGGGTTAATTTAGCCTGTCCTAACTGTGTCAGAGAATATTATATTTCAGTGGCAAAATCTCTGTGCATTACATTATGCAAATAAGTTAGGAAAAGTAATTTAGAATAGAGAGAAGCGGTTCCACAGTTACAAGCTGTGTAATTAGATCTGTACTTTGCAGTTCAAAGCCAGCTCTGGTGTATATAGCCCTAGTGCTGAAAGCGTCTGCTGCTGCTCTCCTGAAACCAAAGCTTTTAAATAATAAAAAAATATACAAGAAAGGAGAAAGCAAATGTCTCTAGCTAGGTTGCCTCCTCAGAATTTTCTCAAAGTATAAAACAAATCAAACCTTTTCACTGAAAACTTTGTTTAAAATTCACATCAGGAACTGCTTCCATTCCCCAAAGAGTTGCATATTCCAGGTTTTAATCTTTATGAAACATGTTAGTGCATCACCAAAGCACAGACAAATGTGCTATTATTACTAAAAATTTATAATCAGGTACTTGAAATGCCTTGAAATACATTTCTTCTGCCTTGGACAGCAAAGATGCTTGGATTAACTTTTGCTACTGGAAAATACATATTTCAAACTGATATTCTCTATGATAGCCTTAAAAAGGTGCATCATTTTTCTGGGGAAACATGCTGACTCTTTCAGTTATCTTTCCACCTTATTAAAAGTGCTGGTTACTTGAATGCTGGAGTTCAGAAATTCTCTTTCACAGAACACCTCTCCTTGATGAGAGAAGGCCTAAGTTTTGCCACCCACTTTGCATCATACCTTTCAAAGAAACCAAGACAAAAGAATGAATATATTTAATTCAGAGTTGATATTAATTATGTGGTAAAGAAACAAGTGTCTATATTTTAGCCTCAAAACACTGTTTGGCTTCACACTGCTAAATCTTTATAACACTTTCTTTTATGTGGTTCTTGATCTGGGTATTACTTCTACTGAAAATGAACAGCCAGGGATATTGATTAACAGATTAATCTGTCCAAACATTTTCTCCCTTAAGGTCAGCACGAAAACTCCTCCAAGTATTTTACAAAACTCAATTCCTAATAACGTTTCAACACTTGTCCCCAAGGACTACTAATGGCACCTATTTATGTGAAAAACATCTCCCTTCACATCATTAAATGGAGCCACCTTACAGACTAAGTGGAACCCACTAACATGTAGCCTTATTCTAAAGAGTAATAAAGCTGGTTTTCTCTAGTGTTGTGATTTCTCCCTAACTGCAAAATTGCAGTGTCCAACATTTACAGAATAAAAAGTATATTACACCCAAAATATACATGAAAACAACACACATGGTTCACTAATGGCTCTTGATCAAAAATGATGCTAAATCAGGATATCTTGATTACCAGATCTAACTGATAACATAGCAGTGTATAAATGTGATTTTCCATTCCTCTCACTAAATCTGGTAACTCATGAAGAACTATCCAGAACTAGGAACTAAAAGAACAGCAATGAAAAAGGAAATTCCATAAGATGACCTATACTAAAGCTTAAAAAGTTTAACACAGAAATTTTATTTTTACTTTAGCAGATTTCTGTACTTTGCATATTAAAGTCTTTCTGCATATTAAACAAAACTGTGGGAATGGAAAAAGCTGAACAGGTTGTCACTTACTAAGGCAACAAGAGAATTTGAATTTACTTTCTAATTATTTTAATTAATGTTAGTACATCTTATATTTAAAAGAAATATTGATATAATTTGCATGTGTAGTAGGATCTTCTTTTACTACAGAAAACTGGAGGATTACTAAGCTGCCTGCAAACCAGTGCTAATGAGACTTTTTTAATATCCTTCCTTTTCTACAAAAAATTCTTCACAATTTACAAGCAGACTGCATTTACTCATCACATAACATTAAATAATGTGGATGGAAATACACGAATTTTCATTCAAGGTTGAGAAGTCAAAAATGCCAAAAAAACTTTCAGCACCACCCACCATTAAAACATCTGTACATTGAAGAGAAATATTTAAGAACCTGTCCTGAAGAACAAAGCTGCTCAATACCATACAATATTTTAACAGAAAATATTAACTAACAACAAAGAAATATATAATGTTTCATCAGATAATCAAAACCGTAAGGTGATATATTTTGAACCCTTGATAGATTACCGGTAATTGCTCTCTAAATGTTGAATTATTCATAAAAGAAATTACTTCTGATCATCCCTGTTTAAACAAAACCTAGGATTTAAAAAAAACCTCTATATAATCTCATAAAAAATCTATTTAACATCACTATTTATCTATCTTTTTATTTTGATATACTAGGTTGTAAGGGCTAATAACTCCACTGTGCAGATATTTTTACTATTGCAATGTGCACTTGCTCCTTGATTTATCTGCAATAATACTACTTTTCAAAGACGTGCCCTATAACTTCAATTTCTGTATTTCTTTTAATGCAGAAATGTATATTTACTTAAAATGTGACTATCCTGGTGAATGTTTTATTGAACAATCCCATCTAATCTTTTTATTGCTTATGAATCACAGAATCTTTTGAGTTGGAAGAGAACTACAAGGATCATCAAAGTCCTACTCCTGGCCCTGCACAGGACACCCCCAAGAATCTCACCATGTGCCTGAGAGCATTGTCCACATTCTTTTTGAACTCTGTCAGGCTGGTGCTGTGACCACTTCCCTGGGGAGCCTGTTCCAGTGCCCAGTCACTCTCTGGGTGAAGAACCTTTTTTCTGATATTCAACCTAAACATCCCCCAGCTCATCTTCATGCCATTCATGAAACTATGTAAAGGGTTATGGTAGGAACATTATATTGAAAATTCTTTATTCTCTTCCTATTGGCCCTTTCTTCATTTTGTCTTGTGTGTTCTAAGTCTATCCATAAAAAAATGCTCTATTACACACATTTTGAAAAATTGTCATATTTCTTAATTTTAATTTCTCTTACAGTAAGGGTAGGACTAAGGACAAGCCTTTGCTCTGATCTTTCCCATTTGTCTCAGGGACTCTGTCATTCCTAGGCAAATCTTACTAGCAAGACCAAAGCTAGTTTGGTCAAAGGTCAAGGTCAAAGGACCTTGAATAGCTCAATGCTACAGATGTTATGTCCCAAGGTTTGCTGCCCCATTCAGTAAAGAGCCATCACTTTCCTTAGCAGCCTTCCTGCTGCTGCTGCACTTGCAGAAGCTCTTCTTACTGCCCTTTACACACCTTGCCAGCTCTACTTTCAAATAGAGTTTTGCTTTCCTGATCCTATTTCTGCATGCTTGGATAGTGGCTTTATATTACTCCTGAGTCTCCTGTCTCTGCTTTACCCTCCTGTGTGCTTCCTTATCATGTTTGTCAGGAGTTTCCTTCTCATCCACACTTGCCTTGGGCCATTTTGCTTGATTTCCTGCATATCAAGATGGACTGTTCTTGAGCTTGGAAGATCTGATTCCTGAAAATCCCCTAGCTCTCCCAGATCACCTGTCATAGGAATCTTTCAAGATTTCTGAAAAGGACTAAGTGTTCTTGTGCAGCTCAGGACAGTACAGCTTTTCGCCTTGTTCCCTCCATTAGAACCTTGAACTCCATCATCTCATGGTCACTGCAGCCAAAACATTTCCCAGCATTCAGATCTCCAGCCTGTCTTTCCCTTTTTCTAAGTACAAGGTCCAGCACAGCATCAACCTTCATCAGCTCCTCAATCATCTGTTCTAGGAAATTGTCATCAATGCTCTCCAGAAACTTATTGGATTGCTTTTGCTCTGTTGTGTTGTCTCTCCAGCAGATAATGCAGTGGTAATGTCTCTCTGGAAGACCAGGGAGCACAAACATGAGGCTTCTTCTAGTTGAAGAAGGCCTCATTAACTTTATTCCTGACCAGTCTGTAGCAAAATCCCACAAACACATTGCTTATGTCTGTCTACTGGCTAATCCTCCTCCTAACCTCTCAGCTGGCTCATCATCCATCCCTAGGCAGAACTCCAAGTATCCCTGCTGCGCTTTCACACACAAGCAAGTTTCTCACTGCCCTAACCTTGACCTTGCTCAAGATTCTGTTTCCACCCATTGCAGCACTCAGTCATGTGAAGCACCACATCACATTTCTGATCTCAATACCATCTTAGCTCAGCAATCAGGGATGCAGATCCCTAATTTCTCCCTTTTGTTCCACATGCTGCATATGACAGTGCACAGGCATTTCAGAGAGGCACTCAGCTCTGCTCACGAAAAACATCACATTGTGTTCTCTGCCACTACACAGAATGGAAAGATACAGGGGTTTGGTGTCATTTCCATTCAAGGCTATGGATAAAACAGCTATGGACCTTAAGTGATGCTGAGCCTCTAGCACTAAAATAGGAGACTCTCATGACACCAAACCTTTACGTTGAAGAACAGCCAGTGTTTAAGCAGCAGCACTTATGGGAGGATGCTTCAAGTACTTGCCCACATGAAACTCCATGACTCTGCCTTTATACAACAGTTATATACATTTTCCATGAAAGAAAACCTGTTTCAGAACACTGTAATAGGATCTGTGCTATCTTCCATTTGTAGCATTAGCCAAATATATTACAAATTGCAGAGGAAAAATGAATAGAGTGAAAATTAAAGCAGAGGGCGAATTAAAAATAAGACAAACAAACAATACTTTACTGACTTCTACAGGTACTAGAAATTATTCTGAATTTTAATTGACGGGATAGAAATAGAAATAGCAATAACTATTCTTGTACAGAAAATTAAGCAAGAATAGCTAGTCTATTACTATGCAAATATATGTCATTAGGCAGTTAACAATTGCATTTTTGCAGATGCCAATGGACTTGAATGACAATTATTATTCAAAATTATAAGCAGCTTTTCACTGTATCTTTTTTTAGAAAAACAAGATCATGCAATAATTTGTTTCAAGCATTTCCCTTTGTCCTGTTTTGACACTAACTATTTTGACTTTGTATAATAAAATATGTTTCTATGGTATAATAAATTATATTTTCAACAAATATCACTCTAGATTAAGAGTTGTCATGTTCACCGTGTCTCTTCTTATGTTTTCAATTCTATTTATACTCACACGTATAAAATTCATAATACACAAAAATGACCCAGAAGTCAGTAGTGATAAGCAGATTCTATTCAGCTTTAATAAAGGAAAGGAACATAGAAGATATTGGAAAAATCTTTATATCTATTCCTGTTACTTTTACTTAAGCAAAAAAAAAAAGATGAAGGTACTTGCCATGTCAATCTCTCTGTCTTTTTGTTTCAGTAACATAAACATACTATACAATTAAATAAACAGTCATGATTTCTTATTTTTTTTTTATCAGTACTGATTTATCCAGATTTTTGCTTCTAATCAACAGGTTTGCTATATAAGCATCAGAAAAAAGAGAATTGCTTTCAAGGACAAGAAGTGTTTTTAATATGAAACTTTATATTAAGTTATTAAGAATTAAAATGATGCATTTATTGTTAATGGCAGTAAACTGTGCTAGAACAAATAGAATCCCCCTCCTAAACCCACCTGCTACATACCTAATCCTTCTCAAAATATTCTAGCCTAAATAAAAGTATCAGAAATACCTCGTGGTTAAAAGGCATGCAATTATCCAAATGTAATATATTCTGGAACCGCCTTTTGAGTAGCCACAAAGAAAACTCTCAACACCACAGCATTACATAAATGAGGAACTTCATAGTCTGGAAAGTGATTAGGAATTTAAAATCAAAAGGAATTTCCTGATGCATCTTAGTGAAAATTTATTTTCCATTCTCATGTACTCAAAATACCTTATTTTCTACAGCAATCTATGTTTCTGTATATTTCTAATTGAAACACACCAATGATATTACCATTGGATTCATGTTAAAAGTCTATGACAGGCATAAGGTCTTGGTGGACAGTAGCTGCCTTGTTACATTTTGAATAATTTACAGATGTTTTGACAAAAATCAGGCAGTTTATTTATTTAGTTGATACTATCTTGATAAATTAAGCACACAGACCCATTTCTGTCAGAGCTACCTCAGGGTAAGAATTTTCAAAAGCTTTGAACCACTGACAATGGCTAACATCTTTTGGAGCATCACTTGACCTTGTCATTGAGTTCTTACTGAAAAACAATATGGAGCTGACAGAAATCCACAGACTTAACTTCACACAGTCTTCTAGACTGCTAATGATCTGCAGTGTCATATCTGAAAAACAGCTTTTAACATAGAATTATTAAAACTCATCACACCAGCAAGACTGGTCAAGCTGCCTTTGCTGCACTTGCAAGCAGTAAATCTGCAACTTAACACTTAGGTCATCCACAAGAGGCCAACTGGCTCAAGATGTAACCACCTATTACTTCATTTAAATAAAATTTTAGGCTATGAAAAGTTGGAATTAAATTTTTTTTTCTGTTTTAATGATTACATGCAAATTCATAATACCAGAAGCAGAATAAGTCTAAATAGTAGCACTTGCTACCTAAACAGCTGTAATTACCAATACCAGCAACACTGTGTAGCTGTGCAAGACTGCAGACGTAAACCAAACACCTCATGTACTCATAATTAATGGGAAGATATTAAATTGATGTTTCTGGTCTACACTAATTTCTTGTGAACACCTAAGTAGACATATACAGACAAACTACTATATAAATACAAGCATACATGCAAATATTAGCATACTGCATAGAAACATTACACACAAACATTTAGAAGGCTCCCTAATTGAAGAATTATGTGGTTTTATAGACATAACTTGTTATGGCATCTATTTCCAGCAATTTTCTCAGCTGTTCATGAAGGCAGCTGACAAAGCAAATGTCTAAAGTCAAACAGATTTAACCAGAAAATATAGAGGAAAATAGTATATCCATATCATTTGACAATAACATGAAACATCGGGTATAAAACACTTTTTGAAGTGCACAGCACATCAATATGTTATTTTCAATTAAAGTAAGAAATAGAATTTCTTTTATAAAGGCATAAGATTGTATTAACTAATATATACTTAAAGTTGAAAAGAGAGTTAAATAAAAAAATAAAGTTGAAAAGAGCATAAATAAATGATGAAGAGGCAGAACATAAACCTAGTACGCCATCACTGAATCAGTTTGTGATTTTGTTAAAGAAATCACATATACAAATGGGCCCTAATTGTGCAAAAACTGCAAAAGAAAATGATCCAAACCCTCAATTCTTCATTTAATTAGCTGACAGAGAAATAACATTTAAAATCATCACTCATAATTCAGCTATCCTGCCAGGCTACTTTACCTTCTGTATTTTTGTTCATACGTGTGCATACATATAAATATAGAAGCAATATATATACATATATATATGCAAATAAGCTATACCAGATGATGAGAGAGAAACAATCTGTACAGATACAGAGGTACAAAAACTCAGGCTGAAATAAACTCTTTAAGCTCTAAAATGAAAATCTAGAGAAAAACCCTGGTGTAGATGAAGAAAACATGTTAATAAATTCTGTACTGTCTCAGACTTATTTGTCCAAAGCATGCTATAAACACTATTTTACCCAGGAAAAAAATACTAGTACAAGCTTAATTCTCAAGGTACTAAGTCTCAGAGAGACCTCTGAAGAAAATACTGTTTTATTAAATCTTATCTCAAGACATGGCTATAAAAGCATTGTCAACAGCTCCAGTAACTAAGCTTATTAAGCTTTTATCTTCACATGGCTTCTGCAGCCAAATAACAGCTGGAAAACTGATAATAAAGAAATTTAATCCATCATTTTTACAGATGAAATTAATACCTGTCAAATTCACTGCTGACAATTTAATATAATAGATTTAAATTAACTACTCTGTTTCTTTTTTAGTTTAAGATAGCTCAGAAAAACAAGATGACATTTCTTAGTACTGCAAAGTTCAAGTCAATTATTGTACATAGAGAACAATTACAGACAAAGTAAATGCTTTCTGTGCAATATGCACCACAGAACCAGTTCTGACTATATAAGTTCAAGTATAGTTTGTTTCTGATCTGAGACAACAAAAATCCTGATTTGAAAGAGTAAAGTAGTAAAAATCTGTGCAAGGTTATACTTAGAAATTATTCCAAAAGTTTTTAAAAATGTATTGCGCCTCAAAAGTATTTCTAATGAACTAAATGCGGACCAGTGGTGTAAGACAACATTTTAATTAAGAACATAAATTCTAATTAATAAAGCAATCTTGATTTCCAGAAAAGCGCATAGTAACCACCCAATGCATAGACTAATTAAAAAAGTTACAGAATAGAATGGCTCTATTCTGCACATTCATTTAATTTTAAAAGATAAAAGGTCGTGACAGTTATATCAGATGCAGTTAAGACAATACTGCAAAAGCAGAAGAGAACACAGTCCAGTCAAACCTAAAACACTGGCTCAAATGAGAAGAGTAAAAGCTCAGAAACTAACAATGTACTTAAAAAAGCACTTTTTTCAAAAGGCTAAAAAAACTGAACTGAAGTAAGTACAAAATGGGCAGTTCAGAATCACAGTGCATCAAGAACAGATTGTTTGTATAATGCTGTTCATTGTTACTTTTCATCCACATTTTTCATCCCAGTAGTGAGATTTCTAGCATGTTAATTCAAAAAAGGTTTGTTGTATCTCTACTGGTTTGCAGTTATTAGCTTAAGTTTAGCGGAGTTGTTGCTAATTTTGTACAATTACTTCTACTGCATTCCCTTTGTGATGGTTTGGTGAGGCTTCCAATACCATATAGCATTTCAAAAATCCAACTTCTTTGCAACAGACAACTTGGCATCTTTGGCCACTAGGAAAGCTGTTCCTTGCACAGTGAAACCACTTCTTGTAAAGCCTCCTCAGTATTTATGTACTGAGACCTTGAACCTCAATGCCTGCACAAACAGCAAGGGCAGTGAGAACAACAGAAAGGTGTCAGAATTTCCATGGAGCAGCCAGTTTTTGCTATGAACTGAAAACACCAAGCTCAGTGAGAAAAATGATCTTTCAAGGAATCACAGAATAAGCTGAGCTGGAAGGGACACTCATGGATTGTCAAGTCCAGCTCATAGAGTTTCCCTGAGACCCAGAGCTAGTGAAAGAAAAGTTAAAACAGGTATTGCCGTGCCAGACTTGCACAGAAAGCTCTGGAAAGTAGTGGGAAAACAGGCATTATTGTCTTAAAAAGGAAAAGAGGTTTCAGAAGATAAGAGAATGCCAGAGGCATTCCAAGTTGAAAACTGTCATAAACAGACAAAATGGCAAAGGAGCAGAGTGCATTGGATGTGGAACCAGGACTGAAACTCAGGTACCTGTGACTGAGGACAAGTAGAGTAACAGAGTATTGAAGGTCAGGAAAAAAAGCCATACAGGAAAGTAAGGTGCAGAGAGAAAATGTAGGAGACGTGCAGAAAGAACATCAAGGGCAAAGAAAACACTGGACTTCTGTTGAAGGTTTAAGAAATATCAAAGACAATCACTTATAAGAAAAAAAAAAAGAAAATGTTGGAGAAACAAAAGAAGTGAGTAGTCTGAGGAATGTGGCAAAAGAAGAGTTTTATGGTGGCAGTTTGAGGAAGAACCTCCTCCAAAAGCTTTCAAGGACTTCAGCAACAACTCTTCTAATTGATAACACAAGAAATTTATGGGATTTTTTGCTCGAGTGAATTTCAGACAAAAAAAAAAAAAGCAAACGGAAACAAACAAAGAAAAAAAGAAAAGATAGCAGAGTAAGGTTCTGAGAAACTCATAACAGCAAAAATATTTAAGGGGTGATGGGGACAATGGGAGAAACATGAGATCATCTCCTGGTAACCAAACTAATGATGAGATAAACCAGCAGAAGGTCAGTAACAGCAGGAGACATAATGGACGTGAATTTATGAGTCAGAGTGAAAAACAGTTAACTCCCTTGGATATTAACTTAAACAATTAAACCTTGACAAAGAGAGTAGCAGTTCAATACATTAGATAAAGGAATTTAACATAAAACCAAAATTTACACATGATATGTTTCAGAGGAATAACCAAAATCTTACAAATATTATGTTATTTCTAAAACCTCCTAAAAATACTGTTATTTCTCAAATCATAACATGACATGTGTGTCATGCTATTTCATAAATTGTTAAGATAAATACAGTATGATATGCATAGTCCTAAACTGGGTATTGGGAGGAAAAGGTTAAAATGGTGAGGAGGATGGGAGATTCATTCAAACTGGGTTTGCCTAGACCTGGAGATTACAGTATGGGAAATCCCATATATTATGCCTCCTGCTGTTTATCCTCTGTCTGTTTTGAGAGGTAGAATCTCTGTGTTGAGATAACGTAGGTGTTCACAGAGACTTGGAGGCACTCTCATGGACGAGCCTGAGATCCCTGTCCTGAGGGAGATCAAAGCTCAGAAGTCATAAAAAGCACAGAGAGACCACAGCCCGTGGTGAATGGGGGCCAAGAGCAGCCCCACTGCCCATCAGGATGGGCTGAGCCTGGCAGTGCCTGTGTTGCCCCCTCGCGTGTCTCTGCTGCCCAGGGGCTGCTTCAGGGTTCTCCAGTTAGTGAGGTAATGAAAAAAAATTAACTCTTTGCATTTCAGCCTGGGTTTGTGGCAGTTCTGGCCACCTGTCTATGTCTGGCCAGTAATGCAGTGTTTCAGTTTATTATAAAAGTGATGCTGACATGTGCAGTCTTCAAGTCACTGTCTTTGCTGATCACGTGAGGCTCTCCACAGGCTGTCTCAGTTCTGCACCCCAGAACTTGTTGCCATCAGATGCCCTTCTCACAGGGCTGTAAAACATGATTTTTTTTCAGCTTTGTATCTGAAACAATGCTTTTGATTGATGTAGCCCACTACTGGTGACTGACTGAAGAAAGACAGCTGTAATAACACTGAGGGAATAATAATTTTCAGTCACTTAGCCTTCACCTAGTCTTCAAGTGAAGAGTATCCTGGAAGAGAAATGCCAGAAAAATACACCACCTGCAACTGAACATGGAATCATATTTTCTGAAAAATGGTGCACAACTTTTTCTTTATTTAAAAAATCTCTGGTTTATTAAGAGGTAGAAATAAAACTCTGTAAGTGCAAATTAGTCCAGGAAGATCTAACATCTTTTTAGATTATATCAGAATATAGTAAATTCAAAGTACGACATGAAAAAAAATATTCACCAACTCATATCAAGCATAGAAGGACAATCACAGAAAAGCAGACTTAACAGCACTAGAGGTTCTCAATTAAAGCCATCTTAGGAGGTAGGATCTGCCAGAGAAAACTTCCAATAGATTTCTACTTTGTTAGCAATCCTACCAAATGAACACACTGATTTAAAATGTACTTGGAGACCTTTGGGACATTTTCTGATCTTACTTCTTTAGTCACGGCAGGAAGTTTCTATAACAAAAACCCCAGAAAACTCAGTAGGACAAGCCATCTATCAAACTTCCTCAAGTTAAACAAGAGGAGAATTGTGCTATAAGACAAATGTTATTGTTTCAGTTGCATTTGGTAATTCAAAGTGAAGCCTACAAATGAGATATCTCATTAGTTTGAGCAGATGGACCAAAATTAAAGACTGAATCACCAACCCTTAATTTCCCAGTAGCCAGGAAGAGCTTGAAGTCTTGCAGAGGATGAATGTTGAAAAATCAACATAAAAAGCTTCTCTCCATCTGTCAAAACACATGCCTATAGAATGCAACTACTCCTACCAGTCTTAGCCTTAAAAAATGAAAACACACATGCATCTAATAAAAACACATGGACGTGTAACTGCAGTCAAACCTCACACTTGCAACCTACAATATGACAGTGACACATCAGCATGAATTCCATAAGAGTAAATTTAGTATTTAGTTCTGCTATGGCAGAATTCTTTGAGAGTAAGTTAACAGAACAGTAGATATACAATGCTGAATTTAATTCATTAAGATATTCCAAAGACTCTGGTCAAGAATTTTAAAAGAGACAACATTGTGAAAACCTGATGGCCATAGGAAGTTCTACAGTAACTCAAGCAACTTTAAAAGAAGTAAAGTGTTTTTCTCTAGTTCTGGTATTTCTTTCTTGCATTTCAGTATGAAACAGAACAGAGAGGTTTTTGGCTCTCTGGAGCATTGCTAATGAGATCTGTGTCTGTCACACATTACTACCTGAATAGATATAAAATCTCAGCCATGTCCTGAATGTCATACAGATACACAACAGCTATGGAAATTTTTCCTTAAGTATTTGCAGGGAAGAGATGAGCACATCTTTTTAAGAAATATATATAAAAGCAACTACAGCTTTGATATAAAGCATATGAAGTTTGCACATATATAATGTTAACAAATACAAATTTTATGGATAACACAAGCTAAGAAAGGTAACAGAGAATGATGGTAACAGCCTATGGTGAGTGTGGACTCAAGGTAATGGGTTTCTGGAAACTTAGAAAATCAAAATTCTAAAAATTGTGAAAAGACACTAAAGAAAATCTTTCTAGTGTAATATTCATCATATTTGCTCATAATATTAATTTTCCACTATAGGGCAGGCATCTCAATGTAGATATATCTACATGACCTTTTTTTTCACTTTTTAGACATCTGCAGATAGTCTAATGATTAGACAGATCATTTGTCATAGCACACTCATGAAAAGGTAAACTCAAATTTTTCATATGGTACAGTACTACATACTATAATTGGACAATGAGCTGATGTGCTTGATTCTGCATTGTATACTGGCACTTGTATGTAATTCATTTCAGGTTATGATATTTTATTTAATAAATATCAAGACTAATATGAATTAAATACTCCGAAGAAAAGTCCAGTGGTGCTATTTAGACGTTCTAAATGAGAGTTCTGCAACATAGCAGAATGAACACTTTCAAACAAAAAATCTTACAATCATATGAATCAAATTAACTTAAGTGTTCTGAAATCAAACCAACATTTATATAGTAAGGGAAACCACACTTTTGCTTTGTCCAAAATTACACTTATATGGCTGTTGGTTTGAAATACAACTTTCAGAAACTGAGATCAGTAACAGTCTCCTCTGCTGAAACTGTAACATTAAGTAGACTACAGTTCTTCTCTTGACCTCTTAAAACTGTAGCTCATGCCTTAAAACAAAACACTCACGCATTCAGCTGCTAGCACAAGAAAACTATTCTCAAGAAAAGCTCCAAAAACATCGCCTACTAGAATTGAACAACTTACTGTACTTGAATTTTTTCAAATAATATCATATATGTTTGCAGTCAGTTCTTTCCTCAGTTTGAAGAAAAGAGAGGGGAAGAAAGGTGCAGTAAATATGCCAAAACAGCGTACAGATTCCCTGCTGGGAATCCAAGATGCATTACTCAGACACTACTGATTTAAAGACTCTGCCACTTGCACTTCAGCTACAAAACCAAAACAAGAAATGAAAGATAAGAAACTAAATGTACTTCAGGTTAGAAATTCAGTAATGTATGTGCATAATCGACAATGAGGAGAAAATAAACTTAAGGTCCCTTGGTACTGTTAAAAAAATTTCATTAACAGTCTTCACTCAGGAAAATAACAGTATTTCCATAAGTAATCTTCATGAAAGTTTTCTGAATGTAACAACAATAACTGATATCAGCAAAAGAAGATAAGTGGAAGAATGAAGCTAAAGCAAGGCATTGGGGCAGGAGGACTAGGAGGCTGCTGCTAAAGTATTTTTCTCCTTCCTAAACCATAAACCAATTGTTCTATTTTCAAAAAACACAAAAAATTTTTTTGTGAAAAGGGAAAAATGTGCAACTTTTAGTGTGACTGTATGGGACAGTGTCCCTCTTTTATATATAAGTTATTTAATGGAAAGCCTTTTCAAGCATCCTAGAGCACTAGCATTTGTTCCTGCTTTGATGAGGTGCCATACCTGCTTTATGTGCAAAGTTCTAACAAAAATGAGACATTGTGTGGGAGTGATTCAGGACCACAATCATAACAGAATAAGAAACTATTCAGGCAAATGTGTTAGGCCCATATTCTTAGTGGAGGGGAATGTCAGACTTGAAAATTCACTGCAGAAACTGCTATTGTAAAGCAAAACAAAGTATTTCTTCCTTTAAAAAGAAAATAAAATACAAACCCTAGGATATTTCAAATGACTTATGCTGAGCCCTTACACACCATGTCTTAAATGCTGTGTAATTCTCATCCCTCATCTCTCACACAAAAGATTAGAATTTGAAAGATATAGGAAAGGCTAAGAATAATAATTAAGTGCTTAATTTTTGATTTTTTAATCTTTAATTGTACCTGTTGTAAGGTCTCTGAAGTACTGACCAATTTTGCCTTGTAATTTTAAGAAAAGTGACATAAATACACATTAATTACTTTATGGATATATAAAGTACTGGGAATTTTGACCTCTGTTAGAAGCTAACACTATTTAGTCAGTTTAGATTTTCTTGCATGCTGTTTCTATGAAGTGTTTGTAGGTTTAGAGGCTACATCTGAAGTGATAAATCATAAAAAATAATTCTTAATATATCACTGTGATGATCTAACTTCTTTATATATGTTCTGAGTAGAAACTAAACTAAAACAAAAATACCTGGTGTCCAGCCATTATTTGCTTCAGCACACTTTCGTAACATACTTCATCCATATGATTCAGCTGCTGCACCTGAAAAACAAACATCACAGTCCATATTAAAATAATATTTATCTTTATGGATTATCTACTACAAATCAAGCAATTTAGAGGGATCCATGAAAGATAAATTTGATTATGCAATTAAATCTACAATAAATCAATTCCCATTCCTAAAAGCAGCATTGTGCTATTAAATTCAGAAATAAAACATGAAAATACACAGATAAAAGATGAGTAAGGGCAGTTAATAGAAAATTTATTATGTGACTTTGCTGGTGTATTTTAATGATCAAAGAAAAGTAACCCAGTTCTTTAATTTATCTGTTTCATATTAAGGAATCTTACTCCTACAAGATATTGAGGAAATATCAATTTAATAAATCTTATCTAGAATTAAGGCCTTCTACTTGGTATATAAAAATAGTTTTTACATTGCATACATATACATTTTTTTATCTCCAAGAAATTACTGATAGATTTTTTTGCCATAGAGAACAGACATTTCTTCATAGTTGGGTCAAGCACAGAGAACATTGTGAGTACCATGTAGAGAGTTTCCAATTATAGATAAATAAAATGTTTGAGAGAGATTCCAGTCAAAATAAAGAGTATTCTTCAACCTCTTCTAAAGATTTTTTCCCTATTTCTTCAATGCATTGCAATATAAGTAGCATGTATCTACTTGAATGCACCTCAGTATTAAGGTTGTGATAAATTGAAATAAATAAATAAAGTCAAAAATCATAGCAACAATTCCATTCTTCATTTGCACATTCATGTCTTATAACCAAACTGTTTTGGCAGAAAGAGATGTTGTACAAAAGCAAAGCATGTGCAAATTTCAAAATGGAAATTTAATACTTGGAGTTGCCTAGAATAGATGAAAGTTGGAAAACACAGCTTTAAAACAGCTTTAGAGGAAAAAGAAAGTATTTGTATTTGAAACTCTACAAGTACAGTAATAAAAAGATGAGAAAATATGGGCATGTGTGCTAGAGACAAGCACCTTGTCTAATCATTTTTATAATGAGAGGTTAGCATTTTACCAAATATGTTTCTTCAAACATATCATTAAGGAGAAACTTGCAAGAGAAGGTACATAAAAATACAGGGATACACATATATATACATATACTGCAAACTTAAATTTACATATTCTTTGCATTTATACCTGAAGAGAAAAACATAAACATGCATAAAGAAAAAAGACTGATAATAAAGAAAAATATCTGACATTCACAGATCTCGACTGAAGAACCTTAGTCTTGGTGCCATATGCTCCAAGAATTTCAGCATACAGAGTTTTAAGACCTTTCCTGGATAACTTCTATGCATAATAAATACATCATGCTGTCCTTGCCTTTGAAAGCTTGCCTACAGTTTGCACGTGACTCTGTAAATTGCTAATCAGCTCCAAATTTTGGGTAAGGTTTTTTGTATGCAGGATTTCAGAAAACTAGCAAAGCATCTACCTGAAGTAACTAACAGCCTTCTACCTCCTTGCAACTCATTAGTGTATACATAGACACAGCACTGCCTGCACTTGCTGATGGTCTGCAATAGCAGCTTTTGATCCTGTGCTTTCTTACATTGCTTTCCTCCTCTAATAAAGACCACAAGGATGCTGATATTGGCAATAATTAGTCAGCTTTAGTATTAGTATTATCCTGAATATAATCCTTTTTCAAAGAGGCTTAATACTTCTACTTTTTGCTTGCTGTAAAGTGTATCATCTTCATTTAAAAATATATTTTGCTCTGTGAAATTGTAATGACAATCCTCTGAAAAAAGAAAGAAGAACTCCTGGCTATGATATTAACAAAACAGTCTGCCAGGTATTCAAATTTCAGAATAACTATTACCTCCTAATATTTCCTCACCTCCTTATGCTTCTTTAGAAAATTACTGGTTTTTTAATAATTTCAAATTTTACAAGATTTATTTGTATCTTTGATTCTTTGAAATGCATTCGAAAGTGAGTATGAAGAAAGGGAGTATTTACTCTTTTCTTACTATATAGTGAAAATAAACTACATACTAGAATCAAGTAGCAGTGGAAGATTAATTAAAAGTAACAGCAAGTAAGAGTGAAGGTATTAAAAGCAATTAATGAAGGTTAAAATATGCAAATCACGGTAAGCACCATATGGTAAACTATTCTTGTGTGTATAGATTTGAAATATCTCCCTACAGTTGTAAAATAAGTTCCTCTCCTGCACTGCAGATGGAATGACTACTTAAATAACCTAGTAAAAAAGGCAATGTCCATTTTTACAAGAACTAAATAATATCTGTGATTTATTAAGCCACGAAAATAACATTTGATTGAAAATGTCTTGATTTCTATTAATTTAAATCATAGGTGAACAATATTTTTTGAAAAGTTAAACTACATAAACTTTAATTATAAGCTAATCAGATGCATGGGAAATCTGTGGAAATCTATGGAAAGTGTTTGTATAAAGTCCTGTATTTAAAGAACTATAATTTACATGTCAAATGTCACTACACTAATGATTTTTACTATGAATATTATACCTAACCATTGTCTTAATGTTTCCTGAAATGAGCAATAGCACAAAGAGTAAAGAAGCTTATTTAGGGATTACTTTAAATACACTTTCTATCAAATATGTATATATGATAATTAATGGCTTAACATGCTAAGGTTTTCATCAGTAACTTTTGTATTAATGCACATTGTGTTTATATATATATATATATCTATATATATATCTATATATCTCCAGATTAAAAAAATTAGTATTTTCCTTGTAACATTGCTCATGCATCCTTATAGCCAAAAAAATGCACCACATGGAAAACTGAAATGAAAGAGGTAGAATAATAATCAGCTGCTAAAGTGACTCTGCAGTTGAGGGTGATGATTTCTTCTCCATCAAGCAAAATTTAGTAGTGAAGCAGAGGCAGTGCAAAGCTAAATACCTTTGTATCCAACTGCAACAAGGCCTGTTTACAAGTATGGTAAACTGAGGAAAGAAGACTCTTAAAGCACCTTTCAATTATGTATATCTTTATACAAAAGAAAATATGCTTCAGAAAACACGTGCAGTATAATAAACCAGTGCCCCATACACATACATACATGAAGCATGATTAAAACAAACAGCAACCACAAACAGCAACCCTTTACTTTGGCATTCCTGATTCTTTACCTTATTGGTTGTCTTGATTCCTATAAAGGTTTGTCCCAGAGGTACAGGTCGGAAACGGCCATCAAAGTAGAATAATCCAATGTAGGGATTGACATGTAGAAATGTAGCAACATCAAGATAATTGGGTAATGTAGCTGAAAGGCCCAAAATCCTGATCATGCTTTGTGTAGATTCAACCTATTAAAAAAGCAGAAAAACTGTAAATTTTCCAAGTGTTGTAAGCCAAGGAATCAAGCACAGAGTTTTAAACATCCCTTATAAAACATTAATGTGAAAGAAACAGTTAATACTTTCTATAAAAGGTGAACAATAGATGTGAGATAGTGATTATCCTGTATTGAAGAAACCAGTGTATTCTGCAATTCCATCAAATCTTGCTTATTCATCTTTCTATTTTATTGTACTTTTGCCCTCCAAAAGGTTAGCTAGTCATTAACTGACATGGAGGAACAATAGCAGAAAACTGGCTTTGTTAAGAAGGGATAGTCCAATTTATAGGCAAAACTGTGACACGATTTGGTGTCTTCTTCCTTAGTCCAAATCAGACCACTATTCTGAAAAGAAAAAGGAATCTAATTTGTGCCACTTCTCTGTCTTAGGTTTTTGCTTCTACTACTCTCTTAGACAATGTATTCTAGTTCTCTGTAACTGGCATTTCATTCTTATTTCTTCTTACTTTTTAAAGTCTTTAATTCCTCAAATGTTTGGTTTACATGCCTTCACATTTAATAAGGGACAGAAATGGTGCTTTACAACTAAATGTTCTGTTCCGTACAAAAGCCTGCATATTATATGTATTTTCAGGTAATTTTCAAAAAGAATGAAAGCACACAGAAGACCTGAATGAACAAAGTACACAAGAATTTTCCCATTTTCTTCTGGAACATTAGGAACTGTGTAGGCTGGCTCACAAATAGCATAATTATTTAAAACCAGAGTTCACAGTAATTTTATTATAAAGGCTTTTTAGACACTGTAACTGAAGCCATATATGTGGTTCTCAACTAGTCTCAAATGGGTGAATGTCTCAAGATGAGTAAGGCTGGTAAATTCTACCTGGCTAAATCCTATTAAAAAAATATGAGATTTTACTTAGAATACCGATTTTGATTTACTCAGGTGTTTTGAGTTCAAGGGAAAGGAATGCAATTAAACCAGTTAAATTATAAGTTTTCAAAATAGATGATTAAAAAGGAGAACATTCTCAAGGAAGACAAAATAACACCACACCATAATCCAGACCAGAATAGGAAGCACCCCAAAACATTACACTAAATTTCAAAAGGAACCATGGCCTCAAACACCACAGAAAACATGCAGACAAAGTAAACCACTACATCATCTGGTAATAGACATGTTCTGTGGCAAAAATTTGGACACTAAAACTGTGGCTGCAAACAACTAAATGACACAGAAAACCTGCAGACCAACCTTCTGCACTTGCACAAGAGCAGTTTTACAAAGGAAAGCCCCACGTACAACTAAATCTGGTATGTAAATGCAAGACGGGGACAAGTGGGAGATTTCATTTTCTGAAGTCTTCCATCTAAAGGGAACAAAAGCAATGTTCAAGAGCACAAAAAACCTTTATTACTTCTTACACTTCTCTTTATGGCTTGATTATGTGATGACCTAAGGGCTACAGTCATCATCAACGACAGTTTTGAGGTGTTTGAGGTTTGGGGGTTTTTGAGGGAGGTGTGCAAGGGTGGGTTCTTTCCTCTTTTGTCTGTTTGGGTTTTTTTGGTTTTGGCTTGGTCCGCTGGAGTACCACATCCTTCAGCACTGACCTTAGAGTCTGTAGGGCTGTTCCTCACTTTTTTTCCCTCACAATTGCTGCACAGTATTTTTACCCTTTCTTAAACATGCTTTACCAGAGGTGCCAAACCTCTGGGCTGGTTGGAGTCCACTATACGCCATCGGCCACATCCCTCACCAAGGCCACATTGCAACCCCTTCAGCCAGCACCTGGGCATCTGTGGTGCAAAAGTTTTAATTTACTTCGTGTTTATACACATCTTCATTTTAAAGCTTGAATCTGTAAGCACAATTACCACTTGCTGATACATGTATCCCATGGTTTGTTCACAATTGCCTGATAATAAGTACAGCAATCTTAAAGTGTAACTGAGCTCCCATCTGGAAAACATTACTTTGTTTTGCTAAATTCAATAACAATTTTTTTTTCAAATCTCCTAAGAGCCTGCAAGCACTAGTTTGAAAGTATGCTCAGCTCCATCTGAAGGCAAGAAAGCATTTCAAGTATTTAAACAATTAACAAGAACTCTGCTTAATAACCATGGACATATGCATTTCTACGGCAATTAAATGTAAGATGTTTTTTCAAAGATTTCTTTTAAAATAAAAACAGTGCCTAGAGAACAGTTACATTTACTGAAAGTTGCCACTTTCAAAACCTTAGTGAAACAAAGAAATCCCTTAATGTCATTGACCTAGCAGTTGACCCTGGAGCTTAGGAACTTACTGAAAACCCTGAATTAACAGTCCACATGACAACTGAAGCTGATAGTTAACACAAGCAAGTGATTAAGATTACAAATATATAGAAAGCAATTTTTTAAAACTCCTTCCACTAGACCAGGTCATTCAGGGCCCCAGTACTTCCAGGGATAAGACATCCACAACTCTGGGCAACCTATTCCAGTGCCACACCACCTTCACAGTCCAGAATGTCTTCCTAATATCCTAACTAAACCTACTCTCAGTTTAAAGCCATTTCCTCCTGTCTTATCACTGCATGCCCTTATAAAAAGTCCCTCTTCAGCTTTCTTGTAAGTGCCCTTGAGGTACTGAAATGTAGTGAGATGACTCAGGTGCCTTCATTTCTCCAGGCTGAACACTCCCTGTCCTCTCAGCCTTTCCCCAAAGGGAAAGTACCTCCAGTAATCTTATTAAGACTCTAAATCATTCCAGTAATTTCCTTAAGTTCTTTTGAGGCCATGCAAAAAAATAAAATCCTAATTTTTTTACCATCTACTTTTATATTTGCTCACCAAAAATATAAATAATTTATATACATATATAAAATCATCAAGATGCAAAAAGAGGTACATTTAAACCAAAATAAAAAATGTATCATAACAACCTTTCCAATTATTTTATGTCCAGATCAAATCTGAACTCAAAATTCAACACCTATGTGTTTAGTTTATGCACATCATCACACACTCATAGAGAATGAGGGACTTTTATTCTTTTAATTATACATGGCAATATAAAATCAGCAGTAACTAAAACTGCTAAACTTAAAAAGTAAAAAAGCAAGACTACCTGAATATGCACCCATAACACGATTTATTTTTTGCATTTTCTCTGTGATTATAATTCAGTTTCAACTATGTATCTATTATTCATTTATCCAAGCACTATAGAAACTTGATTTTCCACAATGGTTTTTAGAATTCTAACACATTTTTATAACAGAGTTCTCTGCATACATTTTTCGACTACTTTTCAACTATTTCCCCTTGAAGAGCAAGCACTAATATCTTTTGCTCTCAGGTGCTTCTAAAGAACAGTAAGTCTTGAAAGTGTGCAGATGCCTTTTGTAAATACAGATCATTCAAAAATTAGTATTTTTCAACTTATTATTTGATCCTAGAAGTCCCAACTAGAGATTATATCTTCATATACAAGAAACCATGAACGCACAGTCTCTTCCTGAAACGGCAGTAGAAATTACTGGTAAGACATTTAGGACAACAAAATTTTCTGTTTCCATTGCATATTGGTGGCTGGCAGTAGGCAGCTAAGTGCCTTTTTTTCACTACTGAAACACAACCTCTAACATTTCGTTCTTTATATATGTTTAATTATCCCAGTAAAATAATTAGCACCATTTGAAACTTATGAGGCTTTCCTTGAAAACCTGAACTGACACAGTATTTGCACATCAGGTTCTTTAAAAGCCTTACTATGTTTTATTGGTTTGATGTTACACTGGAAGAAAGAAACAAAATTGCCATTGCTGTATTTAATTGACATATCTAATTAGTATATCTAATTCAGAAGCATTCATGATGGCATGTGGAGAATTGACAGCATGTCCACCAGACACATTCACAGAACACGATTACCACACCATGAAATTCCATGTACATGGAAAAAATAATCAGAAGGGAGCTATCCAGTATTGATTTCCACACAAGCATCATCTGCGTTTACGCTGTAAATGATAAAGGATCAGGTATGGGAAGTGCCTCTCTGGATTGCAAATTGATCACAGCAGGATCATTTTCTTCCTAATAGGTTTTAAGATTTGCATATCATCTCGTTACATTACAGCCGCCACTTGAGAGCATACAGAGTGTGCATAGAGATACTCTTTTATCTGACTTCTAAAGTTCTTCCTGAACTTTGTGATCTTGGCAGCCTTCCCATTTCCATATATTAAAATATCGCATTCACAGAATGAATTACAATCAAGCTGGAAAGCATATCTCTGATTGTTCAACTTGAGCACAGAATTAAGTGAAGCAGACAAGTTTACACATTTTAATCTTTGAAGAATTGTCTGCTGGTTAGAAATTAATCTGATATTCAGATGACCCCGGATCACTTCAACACACCCTCTGCAGTCAGTCTTTATGCCCTTCAGATGTACACTAAAGACAAGATATTCAGAAAATTAGACACAAGCACTTCTTAGTTTTTAGTGTAGATGTGCAAGATGAATTCTTAACTTAGGTTCCTGAGTCCCCTGTTCAGTGGTAGTAAGAATGAAGTACTACATATGGGGATTCACATCAGTTATTAGATGGATGCTATCCTACCCACAGAATAGCTCAGTGTCTCACTCTCTCACAGCATCTGTGCTATTTATCCAAAACAAAGGAGAAACAGAAATGGAAAAAGAATCGAGTAGGTCTCAGAGCATTAAAAAAACCCAAACAAACAAAAAAGAAAAGTGCTTCAAAATAACTAAGCAGGAAGTTTGTTAGAATGTTTTATCAGTGGTTTTTTTTTCTGTTTATTGATATATATTTTACAAGTAATGAAAGAGTTAAGTTGTCAATAAGTCCACATAGGTGCAGTTGTCTAGTTTTAGGAACAAAAATGGAAAAAACAGTGAAACTGCAAAACCTAAGTACATAGTAAAAATGCAATTACTAATACAGTTTTGAAGATTCTATATAGGACGTTATCTACAACTCACTCTGCACAGAATGCATTTGTTACTAGGCAACCATCTAGTTAAGTAATTTTATTAGTTTTACTCTGCATCCAATGAACCCTGAAAATACTGTGATCTCAGTCCTCCATTTAGAATATATTTAAAAATCTAGAGGTACTGAAAAAATGTAACCATGCAGAAAGCACTATTAGAAGCCATATTATTCTCCCTCAGCTAAATATTAGGTATGCATTACTTTGTCTTAAGAAATGACATTTTGCCTGTATCTATTAAGAGATTTCTATGCCTGGCACAGTGTCAGTTTTTCCTGACTGACAGAATGCCTTTTCATGCTATGTTTATTGTTTTGTTCCCAAACTAAGAAACAAAAATACCTCTGAGCCCTTCTACAAATTAGTTTCACTGTTTTACCATAATATGAAAGACCACAAAAGGTATGACAATCACTATTACATTTTAAACTCCACAGGTGTGTCACTAAAATGGAAAAACCAGTCACCTATCAATAATAAAAAAATGAGATGCAGAATGACTTCCTGACATCCCTCCCATGCAAAGTAAGAGAAAAGCTTCTGAAGATTAATTCAAATGTCTGATACATAATATTTTCCAAGCAATGGAGATTAGGTTTTGTTTTGAAAAAGTAATTTTTACACAACTACAAAGTTGTGCAAAAGAAAACAAGATAGACTCATGTAAGACTCATTCGACATACGGTTGCACAACATACTGCCTAGAAATAGCATCACAGAGTAGCAAGAAAACATGTATTAAATTTATCACAAGCTGATGAACTGACAGATTTTAAAACAAGGTATAATTGAAAAACAGCCATTAAAAAGGGATTCCTCTAATTGCTTTCTAAGCCCAAATCTATTCAATAGTTTTATCGACGATCTGCAGTAAAAAAACAACTGGTGACAAGAAAGGCAGATGATTGGCAGAATTAATATAACTGATGTGTGTATCAGCCATACAGATAAATCTAAGTAGATAGCCCCATTCAAACTATATTTCTTTTCATTTAGCTCATTCTATAACAGGTCACAGCTGCAAAATGAAACACTATTCTCAGGAAACATTCTTATAGCAGTGAGTTAATCCTGCAGCAACTATAAAGAGGTTTGTTTGAGGATTTAACAAACAAGTACCTGAATGCAAGCTCTGAAGAAGATGCATTAGCAAATTTAAGTACATGCAATTTTTAAAGGTATAAAAGGGATAGAACTGCATAATTGAAGGGAAACACTCTACCTCTGTATCTGCCAGAACCAAACTAACACAAAAGTTCTATCTATATCCAGTTTTGTTGACATGTTTTACAAATAGAATCCTGATTATAGGAAAGTCCATTGAAAAAAAGCCTCACAATACTATGGTTTGAAACTGAAAAATTATTGCGAAAGGCTTCAGCAATCTTATTTGGTTTCTCCTTTAATAAAAGATTCTGAGTAACTTGATTAGTCTATATAAGGAATAGCAAAGAGACAAAAGACTAATAGCAGTCACTCAAGATGAGAACTGAAGAACCAAATGAAATGCCACTGCCATTCTAGTCCCAAAAGACCCATACAGGAACTACAGTGGGCTACCATTTGACACAAGACATACAGATTTAAGCAGCTGGTTTTATGTCATTAGCTATCAGTCTTGACTTTAAAAAAAATTTTAAACTGATCAAATTATCAAAATCAAGAATGGGATTCCAAGCACATTAAAACTCCTGTTTTGATATCAATTAGACATTTTGCTTTGGGTAAGAAACATCTGAACTAGTTTATCTGTGATCTCTAGTAAGAGATAAAAGCGGGAACCAAAGGGACAGAAAAAAAGGTAGAGGAAATAATAAGGCACTACAGATATTGAAAATGCAGAGAAAGAGTAAAGAAAACTACATGACAACTGAAAGGAAAAGCTCCTTAAATAAGGTGGCATGGGGAAAGAAAGCTCAGAAAGGAAACATGAGGATTTCCAAGAGAAGAAGAACTCAAATATCTCATGGGCACTGCAGTCAAAGCCGCCTTTTATCTTCACTTCCCCAACAAGCCCCTCCTTTCTTGTTGAGTAAAAGGTGCAGCACAGCATCTCTTGTTGTAGGGTCCTCTAACACCTGGAGGAGGAATTTCTCATCAATGTATTCCAGGAATCTCCTGGATTCCTTGTACATCTGTGCTATCCCATCTATAGTAATAGTAACTTTATTGATCTAATACAAAAACATAAAGCCATTGAAACTTATGGCTGAAAAATGAGACAGTGCTGAGAACAACATTTGTGCGTCCAAGATGGCAACATTGGTATCCCAAAATCTGAGAAAGCTTTTAATATGGATTTTCTTTTATTTAATTTATCATTCACATATTTAAGAGCAGGTATCAAAACTTGTGTATCACTCAAGTATAGTATTCAGTGTGCTTTTTTATGAAAAAAAATACCCATAAGCAGCAAGGAAGTCATCAAAATCTCTGAATAATTATAACAAAATACTTCAGTGGCCTTTAAAAACAGTCAATTTTTTTTCTTTCAAACTAATAACCTTAGTATATTACAGTAGTGTGAAAAGTTTGATTAAAAAGTTTAAGCATTTCAGTTTTACATCTGCATTATGCTCTGGACTAAAACTTTAAACATCAAAGCTATAAATTGGATTCAAATAAGTTGTTTGATGTTATACCTACAGTA
Source organism: Notiomystis cincta (assembly GCA_013398075.1). Lineage (NCBI taxonomy): Eukaryota > Metazoa > Chordata > Aves > Passeriformes > Notiomystidae > Notiomystis > Notiomystis cincta. The sequence goes on from VZRX01003921.1 coordinate 49,359, forward strand.
TATAACAGAGCTCAGAGCAATTTTCCCACCAAAATGTTTAGCAAAGTCAATTTAAATCACTTGCAAAAACATTCTCTAAAATTTGAAAAGTGCAAACATGCACAAATATGCTCTTCATTCTGCTATGAGTAAAACTGTCAGCAATTCCAATATATATGCTCCTTCCAGGTTTAAATAAAACCTAATTCTAAAAAATGCCATAAGTTAAAATGAGCGTGTTAAAGTCTTACAGTAAGTGGTGTGACTCAGTGTTCATCTGGGGGAAAGTACATCAATCATTCAAGTATTTTGAGGTACAAATTAGGACAGACCTGCTAATGCATCAGGATATTCCTGCTTTAAGAATGCATTTGGATAGCTGTATTTTTACCTCATATCAATACAGATCTCAAAACATTCTTTTCTGGCACAGTTGTAGGCCCAAGTAGCTAGTTGAATACTAATTCTTAAGAAGACAAAAAAACCACCAAAATCCAATCCACTGTCTTTTTTTTTTCTGTTGTACTCCTTCTAAACAAAACATCCCTCACACCTCCAACGAAACAAGAGAGATGCTTTTTCTCTAAGGACAACAAACCCTGCAAAAGGCAAAAGGCAAAAGGCACTACACTATACATCCTGACCTGCCCAGGAATCATGACATTGTCTCACATAGAAGCTAGGGAAGTATGATCCAGATGAAACTACAGGTACATGCCATTTATAGAGTCACTCTTAGTGATTTATGGAAAAGGCTGAAGTGGTATTCAAAGGAATTTATCACAGTTCTGTTCTAGAAGTGATACAAGAAATGACTGTTCCAGGTCAGATCAAAAATTATACTTCTGGAATGTACTGTCTCCTGCAGGGAGACAGAAAGGAACAGAACAGAAAGTGGGAAAATGTCAATGATATTTACCAGAATAGATCTCACTTACTACAGCCTCCAGTCTGATCTAGTGACTACTACTCTGTAATGGATTTTTCTTTGAATTACTTGTCACTCTACTACAAATTAAGAAAAAATTGTCAATATTTTGGGTGTCTTAACCACTATACAAATCAGGTAATTGATTGCAGCAATTACTGCAGTGGTGTAATTGACATAAGGATATTTGAGATTAATATTGTCCTTGGTGTTTGGTTTTTTTTTTCTTTTTCAAGCAGTGAACAACTATTCTTACTTCCTGTGTGCATGAATACTGAACAAGTACAATATTTCTATAGACATGAATGAAAAGTAAGTTCTATAACTACTTTCAGAAAGGCTGGAGAGGAGATTGAAATCACTGAAGACAGAGGGACATTCTCCAGGGATGAGCTGAATATCCTGGCTTTTTTTATTGCTCCAGAGACATTTATGAATTTGTAACAAAATAGATTAAAAGAATTTTGCGCAAGGAGAAAAATCAAGGAAATGCAACAATGTATTTTTTTCCTCACAAAGTAATTAAAACATTAGATGTGATTTTTTTATACTTTGAGCATCTATAACAGTATTTTCACTAAACTCCAGGGAAATTCTCCTGAAATCAGAAATATTATGTTACCATTTTTATTGACTGTGTAAAAGTTCCAGTAACTTCATAGTTCTGGATGTATACTGCAAACTTCATAGAACTATGCCTGCAAGCTCAGATGCTGAAGTATAACACTTCAGTGTAATTTTAAAAAATAATCAGCTTAATATTTGTTTCCATATCAAAAAAATAAAACAATTGTACAAAACATCTCCTGTTTCTTTGTCCCCAGGCTCTCTGGGAGGCTTGCAATTTGAAATATTTTTGTCAGCAATTGTTTTCTACAGCACAATTCTAAAAAATTCCATCATTAATTTTGCTTTCTTTTTAACTGTGAGGTTTTTTTTAAGTGTACTTTTATACTGTAATTCTTCCCTCTCATAAGCTATCTGTATGTAAAAATACACATGAGTCCCCATTACTGTCTTTCTTATCAAATTAGAATAAATAAGGGGGTGAGATGGTCAGTTTCAAGATTTGTGTATTGCTTTCTTTCCCAACTGTTTCACTTAAGGAAAGGTTACAACTGGGTAGCCTCAGCTCCAGATGAATTAAATTCCAGCTTGGAAGGTAAAACAAACTTTGAAATCCTAGGAGATAAACCCACCCATTTTTAAGAGAGCTATTTCTTAAATGAGTGCTGAAGCAAGACACTGCTATATTACAATAAATGTACTAAGGATAGGATTCAGTACCCAAGACATAATTGCCTCAGATTTTATGTTCCTTAAGCTGACAGACACAAAAGGGAAGTATCTATGGGAGATTTTTGTCCAAACAAAGCAGAAACAGAATGCCAAGCTGAGTAATGCAGGACAGCTAAAATGGCTCCTGACATCTATTTTGGACAGCTGAAGCCTATCTTACAAGTCTCATAAAATTTCACACTAAGAAATGAACAAGTCTTGCAATTTGACATGAAGAAAATGATTATCATGGTCACTGCTAAAAGCTGAGATGCTTTACTATAAAGACACCTAAGGAAAACAAGGTTATCAAAATCATTTAAGAAAGAAAATACAACATCAAACAGCTAAAGTTTAGTGCCTTTGAGGCAGTATAAACCTAGCTTCTTCTAGAGAATTATTACTTATATTGTTCTTTATACAGGAACTTTACACTGTATGGATTAGAGCAGACATTCATTTCATTCTGTTCTTAGCAGAGTTGGAATCAGATGATTCAAAAAGCCTTAACAAGGTTAGTGCAGCCTTAACAAGAAAAAAAAAGCATCTTCAAAGCTAAAAGGCTTTAAACATTTAACATGCTACAAATAGAGCCATAAATACAACTGTTTCATTTTAATTTGATACAGGTTACTTGTATGGATAGAGTTTTGCTCTTCATGAGCAAAAAAAATAATTGCACTCTGTCCTCCCTCTTCCCATTATTTATTTATCCTAAATTATTCCTTTTTATTCATCCCTAAATTCCATGTTTTACTTTACTTGTAAAATCTCACCATTGAGACCAGTCTTATTTATTGCCTTATTCTTCTTTTGTACAAGATTCAAGAAAAAATATTCCTTTTCTCCTTTTTTCAATTTCAAATCTTGGTATTTAGAAAATACCACTAAATCATGAGGAAAAACAAAAGGACCATTTATGCTAGACTAAAAATTACATAGTATTTTTCTAGCAGTGCTGAAAGTTTTACCTAGATTTAAGACACCACTCTTAATTAAAACAAAAAAGAAATTCTCCTAGGAAATCTGCTAATTGAAAATGAGCATTCTTGGCAAGAAAGTAATTTCAATTTTTGTTATGTTAAAACATTAGCGTGATTATTATTTGCTTAAAAATGTTTAATTTTCCTGTTACTGGTACTTTAGAATAAATTAGGCAAATAAATGATAAGTAAAGAAACAGCACTGTAATAAACTATGAATCTTAGGAATCTGATAGTTAATATAACACAGAAAGGAAGGTAGAAGACAAAAAGATTTCTGCATTCTTAACACACGGCCTTGAAACAGAACAGTTGCAAAATAAATTGTAAAGTGCTTAAGCATTTCTATTTAATTGTCTATGCATGTTACCTTTACAGTGATATCTATCTATTCTTGACTAAAACAAAATTATTTTGAATATTTTTTCCTTTCTTACCTGTCGTAAAGTACGTGCTACTATACTTTCAAGTACTGGTCCTCTGTCTTCATGCAGCAGATGAACTTCATCAAGAATCAAAAGTTTTACCAGCTGAGAAAGGGCTACATCGCCAACACTTTTTCTTGTCACTACATCCCATTTCTCTGGAGTAGTCACAAGCATCTAGCAGAGCAGAAAAAAAGAAGAAATATTAAGCATATACAAATTTATAAAAATATAGTAATTTAACATACAGCAGAGTAAATGCAATGTCGAACTTAAAGTTATCTTAAGTTTTACCTATTTCATATATGAGGCAGCTTGCTGCATCTACATGTGTTGGATGGCCATTAGTAGGATTCAATATGGAAAACCATATGGAAATATCAATTAATAACTTCAAGCTACTGTGCCCTGTTTGTACACATTTTCCACATGAAAACATTTAAACAGCTATCCAGAATCAATTACTTATATAATCATTTAATTCTTGTGTTTCACTAAAATCATCTCTGGTAAAATAGTTCTAACCTTCTTCATAGCACAGTAAACAAATAAAACCCTCCTCTCATACTAAGCTTGACCTTAATTCTAATTCCCAGTTCCCTATGAAATGCTTTCTCCTTAAGGCATACTTTCAAGTTGTATATTTTAATATCTTGATCCTTGCTCTGATAAAACAGATTGAACAACTTCCACCAGTCCTGGATAAGGTAACTTCCAAACTTCACTGTTTCATGTATGTCAGGCCACTTCTCCAGCCCATCAATGTCCCTCTGGATGACAGCACAATCCTCTGGTGTATCAGCCACTCCTCACTGTCTGCTCAGTCTACCCATACATCAACAGGCTTCTTTATGAGGATCTTACAGAAAACACTATCAAAGGCTTTATTGAAATCTAGGTAGACAATATCCATTGCTTTTCCCATATCTACCTGACCAGCCATTTCTTGATAGAAGTTTATCAAGCTGGCCAAGCATGACTTCCCCTTGGTGAAGCCAAGCACACTACTCATGATACGATTTTCTTGTGTTTCATGTCTCTGGAAATGGTTTTTCTGATTAGCTGTTCCCTCACTTTCTCATATGAGGCTGACCAGCCAGACATTCCATGGGTCCTACTTCTTGCCCTTGTTGAAATCAGGAGTGATATTTGCCTTTCTCCAGTCTTTGGTCCCTTCTCCCAGTTACAATGGCTTACCAAAGATTATCAAAAGTGACTCTGCAAAGACAGGAGCCAGCTTCCTCAGCACCTGTGGGATGCAAATCAGACTATGGACATATTTGTCCCTATTCCCTTAAGTACTCCCTGACCTTATTCTCTTCCACCAAGGGTACATTTTGATTGCTCCACACTTTCTGCCAGCTGCTGTAACTCGGGATTCCTGAAGGCTGGCCTTGCTTGTAAAGACTGAGGCAAAGGAGGCATTCATTACCTCAGCCTCTTCTGTGTCCTGTGTAACCAGGCCTCCTGTCTCATTCAGCAATGGGCTCAGATTGTCCTTAGTCTTCCTTCCGTTGCCTATCTTGTTTTCTTTGATATTCCTGAGCAGATTTGACTCTGTTTGGACTTCAGCTTTCCTAACTTCAGTCCTGGATGGTCAGACAATGTCTCTGTATTCCTCCCAGACTGCATGACCTTGCTCCCACTCTCTGTATGCATGCTTCCTTTTTGTGTATGACCTGGAGCAACTTGTTCATTCATGCAGGCCAAGTTCCTATTCATTCATTTTTGCCCAAGTTCCTATTCATTGGGATGGATCACTCTTGAACTTGGAAGAATATTAACCAGCTTTCTTGGTTTCTTGAACCCTCTCTTCCCTCCAGGACATTATGACATGGGACTTCTCCAAGCAGATCTCTAAGGTGGCCAAACTCTGGCCTCCTGAAGTCCAGGGTTCTGAGCTTCCTTTCTGATCTGATCCTCCTCCTGCTCCTCAGGGTGCTGAACTCCAGTTGTCTGTCTCATTATTGCTATGGTCAAGTCTGTCTTCAGTCTTCACACCTCAAACAAGTTCCTCCTTGTTTATGAGGTACAGCAAAGCACCTCTCCTCCATGTCCTATCTACAGAGGAAGAAGTTCTTATCAGGACACTCCAGGACCCTCCTGAATTGCTTGTGCTGATGTTTCTTTTAAATTATTAGAAAAAAATGTTTCTTACAAAATACATTTATGAATACTTTTTCTTCACTTGGTCTTCCTCTACAAGATATATTCTGATAGTATTTATTTATTCTCCTCAGAAAAATATTTTTCCCTGCACTGCGACACAATATTGTTCCAGTCCAGTTATTTTACCATCAGAATATATCAGTCTTTACTAATTACCAAGAACTACTCCTGAAGACACTTTGTGGTATTACAGAGAAAAGATGTTCATTTCCTGCAACATTTAAAACTTTACACATGAAAGACTCACTGAGTCACTATTATCACAGAGAGTGATGGTATCCGGGGGGTATTTTCATGGTTTGTTTAAATATTATTGGGTGCATTTTGTTAGCAAATACAGATTTTTCAAATGCTTGTACAAAATAGTGGGTGTAAAAATGTATGTCCATATTTTATGAACTGAAATGTAACACTACTACAGATGCAGCTGTTAGCACTTTAAAATGAGCCATATCAACCACAAAATATTAGCAGCTGTACTTCCACAGAACATTAATTAGCAAACAGTGAGGAAATATATTTAGCAATGCATATTAAGGCTTTAAGGTGTGAAATACTACAAATGCAAGCTACTTAGCTAATTTGCTAAATCTAAATTGACAACATTCAGATCATAGCTTTTTTTTTTAATGTCAGTCATGTTATCAGGATATATATTTAAAATTGTATCATTAATTCTTCTGTTTCTGAGTGATGACTAAATATCCGTTATAATGGTCTTTTACTTTGATCTTATTTTAAAATAGTATTGTGTGCAAAGCAATGACCTGAATTAAAAGCTATACTAAATGAGACAGTATATCAAGTAAGAAAAGAGATCTCCAGAGGATGTTTTGCTAGTGAATATGGCTGGTTCTTACAATTTATTTTTCAGATAGAAATTACAGTTGGGGAAAAAAATTCTCAAAAAACCCACCCAAACAGATCAGCTTTGTAGTTGCAAATTACAAATTGAATTCAAATATATAAAATGTTATTTAAAAATATCAGCTAAAAGAAATTGCTATCAGCAAAAACTAACAAAGATTATTTTATTCAATTAAAATGATAAACTGAACAGCATTATGAGTCATCTCATTATTAGTTTGAAATGCAATAGTGGCATTTCTTTTTATAATTAATTTTTAGATACAATATATTTTATCCTTTAAGTTTTAAAATCAAAACTCACATTCAGAAAAAGAATTCCACTTTTTCTCTGGGGGCAAGAGAAGGCCATAGAAACCAAGTATTAAAACATCTTTTTAATATTTTCTTTTTTTACAAGGACTTGAGTTCTCAGCACACTGAGAAGTGTGTTCATTTCTATTGCTATTCCACCATTTCACCTCTTTCAGTACTGTAATAGCTAGAAAAGAAAGTGTCACATTTGCTTAATGAACTGCAACTCATGCAAGATATTTCAATCTGGTTTTTGTATTAGGATATGGCTGAATAGAAATGGGTTAACTGTCAATATTTTTACAGTCAAGTTAAGTTTCTCTAAGCACACACACTTTTCCCAATGGTTTTTTGATTATAATTTGTTATTCCACACTGACTTTTCCTGTTGGGGAAAACATGGGCTTTTCACAGTCTTCTGTCTTAAGTGAGCACTGCCACTCAATTTCAGTATTACAACAAAAGAGTTAACTGTTTTATAAAAAATAATTCATGCATTTCAACTCAAAATGATGTCATTTAGCTTTGGGGTTATTTAACATATCCCTAGATGGTTTTACATAATGTTCAGGTAAGAACTCAAACAAAAAATTTTAATTACTTCACTTTGAAAAATTATGTCAAAAGGGACAACGCTGGCTGATGACTTCAACACCAATTTACAAAATTTCAAGAGACAGTAAAAATGCATTTTTCTATAATTCATGATTTGGTAATTACTTTTGTCAGATTCTCTTCTATCCCCTTTGAAGCCAGATTTCACAGTAAAAGGAAGTTACATTTTCACCAGTTTCAGAATATCAACATGTTGAAAATACTGGGGTTTGTCATTGCTTTGGGGTTTTTCCTAATCTGAAAAGGCTTATTGTCTTACTAAAATCAAATGATCTTCCATTAATTTCTACAGGGCCAACATTCATTTCTAGCAGCTGGCACAGCCTTGAAGGTTTACATTTTCAACACTTACTCTCAATTCTTTGAATTTCTTTGCTACTTTTCAATTCTCCCAAACACATTTTGCACATGACTAGTATCTGTTTTCTACTTGAATAATTAGTACACACACTCTGAGCCTAGAAAAACTGTGGTAGTCCCCTCAAATTTACACTCCCACAGGTCCAAAGCACATATGAAAATATTTCAGAACAAACTAAATAAAAAACTTAGTTATTACATGCCATACTACAAAATTCAAGTTCTTTGAGACCATTTTTGAGAACAGTTTTTCTGTCTTTAGCCATTTCAGCCTTTGCCTGTCACTCATCTGTTTTCCCTTTCATGTACACAACAATAAATCAAAACTCAGACACACACTCTACCTCACCTCCAACTTCCTGACTACTGTAATTGCCATCAAATTATCAGAAAAGACCTGGATCACTCTTCCTATGTGTCAGATATCATCAAACTAGGTATAAAGAACTGGTTGACTCAGATCTCAGCTTAAACATCAACTAGGATGATAGGAAAAAGCCCCATGGCCTGTGCTTGAGGTTGTTGTATTTTAATATGTGGTCACACAGATTTCTATAACATAAAATGTAGAAAAGTACCTTGTACTGAGGCTGGGTATTCTGAGTATCAGCACCATTCCAAAAAAAAGCCTGCATGCTGCCATACTGAAAACAGAACAGCAGCAGTACAGTGCCTTTACTTTGCACAAGATGTAAAAATGGGTTCCTTTATTATAGCGAAATAGTAAAAGCATATAGAATGGTACACACACAGACTTTCAAATGTGTGGCCTATAAGTTGGAATTCATACTACTATACACGCTGAGCATTAGAATCTGTCATTCTTTCTAGAAAGAAACTGTAGAATAAACTCAAGAGTATAATGAACAAATCCAGAGGCCTTTGCATGAGGAAAATATTGTGGATGTCAAATGATCACAGTAATAAAGATTGTATGTTAAGGGAAGTTTCCAAAATGAAATTATCTTCCCAAAGCTGTATCGAGATCCAGAAATATGTCATAACCATATGTCATCTCACACTTGCAGCACAATAGAGATATTTTCATATTTAACATGCATGTATAAAAGCACAACTTCCTCTTTGAAACCATCAGAATTATGAAAAATAAACAGCAAATACTAAATTTATTTTATATTTATCTGTGAAGTTCACGTTATTTCTTGTCAAAGCATGGATTAAATCTGCAAGAAATACACATTTCTATGTGTACACATTTCTTCCTTTATTTGCTTTATCCTCTTAACAGCCACTTCTTTTTCATTTTGCATTAACATTTCTTTGTACCTTTCCCACTTTCTATTAAGTAACTCTCAATATAACAGTATCCTTAGGAAAGAAAAAAGAAAGCTGAATCTTATTATACAAAAAAACACCCTGATGCCTGCGGCTATGTGAGCATCTGTTCTCCAAAGGCTTCCTCCTGTGCTCCTCCTGCTCAGTGACCAATGATGCTGGAGTTACTCACTTTGTTATTAGCACAAAAAAGTCTTATTGAAGACATGACAGCCAAAACTAAGGGGAGGCAGAGAGACAGAAACAGCTAAAACATCACCTGGTATTAACTGAAATATTTATTATGCTCTGGGAAATGCATGTTAGGTATTTCAGAAATTTGCCTTTTACCAACATAAAACGATGACTAGATACAACTGGAAAGAATTTTATCATTGCAGATTAGAAGGAATTCTCTTGCTAAAATTAAATGTGATGAAATCAAGCATCATTTGAAATAAGGGAATTCAGTAAACTTTCAAAAAGCAGTGTTTTCTGAAGTGCCTCAATGATGCTGGAGAAGAAACAATTTTAAAGCCCAGTTCATTAGTGTATATACAGTTAAAGAAAAAATATAGCACACAAATGAAATACCAGCCCTAAGGATCTAATAGCTTTGGAAGGCATGGGACCAGCCCTGTTCTATGTTTACCTGTAGTAAATTTGTCTCCACCACAGTGATTCACCATGAATGGATATCAATAAAGAAACCTGCTCTAGCCACTGCTGCTTTATTTTTATTTATTTATATTTCGAAGATACTTTCTCAAAGATCTACTTCTGTAATTTCAATTAGCAGAACTCCCTTGTCTTTATTGTTTTCACCTTGCTACTGGTCTTCTCTACTCTCCTGCTCCTTTACACACAGCTACAACTTCCCCTTATGCCATCCAAGAGGAAGCTTTGCTCAGTCACAGCCAGCACTCCTCATCTTTTGACAGCTTTTTGGCAAGAGGGCATGGGCAACCCACACAGTTTACTCAATTCATGCTGTAACTATTTATCTTGGTGGTATGTTCTGGCAGGAAACTCACTGCAAGATCTTAACTTCTGCAGAAAAACAGAGAACTGCACACAACTACACACATTCACCCAGAGCAGGCTCTCATTGGAATGCAGTATATTCTGCAATTCTGTAGGCAGAGCTGATATGCTGGGGCTTCATATGATTTGAAAATATTTCCCTTCTAATAAGTGATACTTTGGATTTTCTCACAAATTTTAATATTAGATAGCTGATATCACACCTCATGAGGGACACATTACCAGTTTGGCACTCTTTGAGGTAAAACTCCATCAAAACATGCTACGAGAGCAGCAACCTGCAAGTCATTTTCATAATGCTGGTTTTATTCCTCTTTTTATTGCACTCTTACTCTGTGATTTATTCAAGCATTTCAAAAAACCTCATGTGAGCTGGAGCTCAGGCAGGGAGTGGAATAAACATACAGAAAGTAAAAGAGAGGGCAGCAATTCAAAACAAGAATCTGAGGTAGGAAGCAATAAATAATGAATGCAAGTATTTTGTTCTTCATAGATCAGAAACAACCATCTGATGCTGTGTTTAACACAGTTAAAGCAGAATTATGTTTCTAGCAGAGCAGATTCCTTACCATACACAGATATGTAGATGAGCAGTATTCCCATTTAGGTAAACAGATGATGTTCTAACAAATCTGAACATGTATTTGTGGTCTAAAGTAATGTCAATACAAGATCATATATACACACACACACACATACATACATACATATATATATATATATATACACACATATACATATATATACATATATATATATATATATGCATCTTAGAAACATTTAATACTAAAACTACACTTACAAGAAGTATCAACATAAAAGACTGAGTTTATCATGCTAGGAAGACTTACAAAAGAGGTGCATTATATTGATGCATATTAGCAGCAGTTAGTAAGCCACCAAAGCTAGCAGCAATTGTCAATCAACAACAGAGATCAACAAGGGATTGTATCAGCTGTCACTCAGAACTTAAAACGTCCAATGACTTTTCAACTGCAGAAACATAACTCTATTCAGCATGTTTTATTTTATAACTGAGTCCTAGGAATGCACAATGGTTTTGTTCCTTTACAGAAGCCAGCTATTCCACCTAATGAAAAGGCAATTGATTGACAGAGTATCAGCACATTGAGTTAGCACAGCAAGGTACTTATGACACACTTGACACATTCTGTTGAACTGATTTTTTTCAATATTACTTTATTTGTTGCATACTGAGTTTCATAATTATGCCTAACAGATTTAAGTTCGTATATGAAGATTTAAAATTGTATGCTTTCAGCACAATCCTGGATGTCCCAAAGATTACAAAATTAATTTAGAAGTTTCAGTACTATTTTCAGACCTCAATTCAAGAGGCTCTGACATAGTAAAAATAAACTGGATAAGACCAGTATGACTAGCAATTCCTTTTTATTGTTAATGTGAAAGCCTTTACCTTAAGTTTTTTACAGTCTTACTAAAAGAATATGGAGCAGTTTTCATGTGGAGTAGTTACATTAATCTGAGACAAAACTACAGAAAACAATGTATATTAGAATCACAATAGTTGTACTGAGTAATAGAATGTGAACACCTGCTCTCTGTATTCTTTTTCCCATGACAAAATAGTCTGTTTAAAGTCAGTACAAACCTTATTTTAAAGGTTTTTAAAGTGAGGAAGAACATCTTGCATGATTTGTGAAATTCATCTCTTATATTGTAAAATATATAATTAGCTACTCAGACTTCAAGTTTAAATAATGATCTAAATGTTTTAAAGGAGTTTGATCCAAAACATTACCCTCTTTTCCTCTTTGCTGTTAATCAGTTCACCAATTATAGTTTTACTAACCTCTGATATACTACTGTCAGGCCTGATTGATGCCAAAAGCTCCCTTAATCAAATCTGACAACTTTCAGTAAGTGCCTGTCTCTTGAGACACTGCATCCAGCCTGCTTGTTTTCCAATCTTCCCAGTGTTATTTTGCATTTCCTTCTCCCCAGCCCCTTTGTCACATCTAACAGAGATAAGCAGAATAACAACAAAACATCACTGTAGAAGACATTTGTGTATGGTTTTATGTATCATTACAGCAATACTTGGGATAAGATTGTTAGTTTGTGTAAGAATTTACAAGTAAAAAGTAAGAACATGAAGATTTTTTTTAAATTGAAGTTTCTGAGAAATTCAATATTGTTTCTTGCTTGGTGGTTTGTTTTTTTTTTGTTTGATAATTGTGGATTGTATGTGTCTTTGTTCCCTTTTTCTTTTTTCTTTCATAGCTGCAAGAAAAAGGGTTTCAAAGCCATTACTCCTCTCTTCTACAAGGAAACGTTAGGCTTTGGTTGCACAGCTTCAGGAGACAAAAAATAAAAGACTACCTCAGCTTCCAGTATTTTCAATTTATTTATGCTGGTAAGCTTTTAAGACTCATCACAGCGGTCCTCTTATCTCAATAAATGTAAATATTAAAAGGTTCAGAATAACTTTTGTTGACGTCATGATAACCTTTGATTTATTTATTTATATTTTAAGATTAGCCAGATTTTTCCCCCTATTCTGCTCCTGTCAAGCCTTACCCTAAGATGTGCATTAACCCAACATTATGTGAAAAAGGACCAAAGGGCAACAGTGACATTTCATTCTAAATATCCTTTTTCACACACATTTACTCAACAGTTTTATTTTCTATCACAGATTTGTATGCAAGAGGGAGCAAGTTTGTGTTTTTGTCTCCAATCAGCTTTTTTCAAGAATCAATGCAAATCACTGATATGGAGGCATACTAAGTATAAGATGAAGAAAAATGTCTTGGTTCAGCTGAGATGCTGATATTAAATAGATATTGCATTAGAAGTCAATTTCATGACACCTGTTCACAAAAACAACAACTCAAACACCAATTCATTTGGTGATTCATTGCTTGCGTGCAAATATGATTTCACGAAATTTTCCTTTCAAGTCTACACTCCAGAGAAAATTATGTCTGCTAATATTAATGATAACCAGTGTCGAAGGTGATTGCAACAGACCTACAGCAAGACTGTCAGATTTATATTCCCTGGTTACATTAATTAGGAACAAGCATCCCCTTTGGATTTTAGCAGGATTCTTGAAGCACCAAGAGGAAATATCAACAGTTTGCTGTTTTAATGAAAGGATAAAATCACACAGAGTTCCACAGGAGTCTATGTGCCTCAATATCATGGCATATTTTCATGAGTAATCCCAGTAAAAGACTGAAGATTATACCCAGTAAATATTACATTGATATTATGCTGGACAGAGCTGTAAATGCATTGGAGGATGGAGTAAGAATTTTAAAATGTCTTAATAAGTTAAAGAACAGATGCATTAATGCATGAGTCAGTAACACAATTTCAAGATTCTACACTGAGGATAGGATTTATCTTGCCTATCTTACCTGCTAATTTACAAAATCACCCTCAAAACTAAATGTCTAGGCTCCCTCTAGCTAGTTCATTTCATCCATCTAAGTATCAATCAGTCTTCAAAGTAATTTCTCTATTGTGTTCTCCCTATGAGTCTGCAACAAGTTTAGACCAGTTGCCTAACTTAAATGTCTAAAGCCAAAGTAGATTAATCTGACCCTTAGGAATAATTATCCAACAAATGCAGGATGTAAAACAACTGTAAAACAGCTGGACAGCAATACAAGAAAGAGCAGATCAGTCTGCACATGAACCAAAAATGCTCTGCTGACGTAAAAATTGAAACCTTGGAGCAGAAATGCTGCTATTTGGACATGCTAAATAAACCTTCCACTCTGCTCAGCAGCAGTATGATCTTGGGGCAATACATTATGTTCTGGGCAACTTATTTCAAGAAGTGCAAATCAACTGAGAGCCCAGAAGTGAAAAATGAGAGTGACTAAACATAAATGAAGCATGACCTTTACAAAAAGTTTAAATAAACTGATGCTTAGGCTAAATAAACGTGTCTGAACAGAGATAACTACAACTGCAAGAGTCTTCGGAAAGCAAATAGCGGTGACTGGGGAAGACAGACATTCAGATAAGGAAAGTGGTTATAAAATTTGATTAGGATTTAGGTTGAAAATAGGTTTCCATTTAAAAAAAAATAAAATCTTCTAACAATGAAGACAGGTAAGCCCTGAAGGAGATTTACCAGGAAGTTTAGGAAAACTCCATGATCAGGGTGTTGTAAAATTAAATTAGAGCAATATTCATCAACATATGAAATATATGGATTACATATATGTGAAATATATGGATTACATCTGTTTTCTCAGAAAGATAAATTAGATTAATTCTCATACTATTTTGTATAGTTTTAAGATGAGCTTACAAGGTAAACAAAAACTTTGATTAAAAATCACCTTTCAAATTTCGATTGTAGGTAACTTAAGTGACTATATAGCCTAGATAGTATATTTTACTCTATATTAGTAATTTAATATGCTACTCATAAATACCCTGCTAGTACTGCATGCTATAATATAAACCACTAGGCACATCATGATAACAAAATGGGTTTTGTTATAATAAGAATACTTTATATTAATACTACATATACTCTAATTTTATTGTAAATTATACTAACTTTTATTATAGTTATTGAATGTAAAGTGATTCTTCAGTGTCAGAGGTGCTTAATTTTTTTTTTATGTCTTATAGAAAAAGCTATATTCTAAATGCAGTCAAATTTAGCATTACTATCTGCAATATTTGTAAGCATTAATTTGAAGTATAATGTGTGGGTTTGTTCCACAAATAAGTCACAATAAATGCTGGACAACCCAAGATATTCTGTTATGTGCAGAATGACAACTTAGAGGATATAAACTCTCAATTGTCCTGATGCTATTTTGTAATTTACTTGTATTTTCAACTGACCAGAAGCAGTTAAATTTGAAAAAGATCCAAAACGAGCAAACATTCCCTAAGCAACCTGTCCTCAACTCTGCTCAAATAAGCTATCTTTTTGCAGAGGAATATTCGCTCAGCAGGCACAGCTGTTATTCTGCAATTTTTACATCTAAATCAAAGATAATTGGACTTCTGAGTACATTTAAATTGTACTCTGGGAAAAGGGTCTAACTTAATGCATCATTTGCATTAACTATAAAAGACTGCGTTTTCATCCTGTAAAATTTACTGTGCTTAAAAAAGTATTTGGAAGTGCAAAACAGTTACTGAGCAATTTAAAAGACGTGCGGCCACCTTTTGCACAGAACCTTTTCAGCTATAAAAGACTATTAAACCAAACAGAAGTAAATCATTCTTCTAAATTCTTCAAAGATAAAATATTAATGGTAATAGAGACTCCAGAAAATTACTTTTCTCCAACTTTTACTGATGATCCACAGTGACAAAAAAGCCTGAGACAAAACCTATAATATTTTATTTGGTGTTTTTAATAAATTCATTTGCTAGTCATATGCAGATGAGCAGTTCATACCACGAAGTACTTCAATTTCAGATTCTCTGATATTAGTTTAAGAACTTAAATTGAAGCATTCTTTATTGTTACTTATTGAGATTCATTGTAATTCACAATGTAACATTCATACAATGCATTTTAGGATTTTTAGTCTTAATTTTACATATAAAAATATGAAAAGAAAAATGCTTATTAGCATTTCATCACTAGAAAAGAAAATTGAAATTTTTCTGACAAAATGTCACCTTTAATGATTACACAGGAACATTCTAACCGGCAAAATAGTGTCTAAAAGGTTCCTTGCTCATCTTTTGCTGATACATGCAGTAAATATCAGATAGGCAATTCCATCAAAATAGACTAATTTTGATTTTCACAGACTTACAGCAAAGGTAGAGTTAGAAGGAGCCTCTGGATATCTACCAATCCAATCCACTGCTCAAATTAGGGTCACCTAGAGGAGTCTGCTGAATACTGCATACAGACACATGTCTCTCAGGTGATACTCAAAGTCTTTGAAGACTCCACAGCTTGTCTAGACAAACTTTCAGTGTCTGACCACTCTCACAGGAAATAAAATAAAGTCTTAGCTTTACAGAGAATTTCCTGTACTGCATTGTGTGTCCACTGCCTCATTTGCACTCACTGAAAACTGCTGAGGTCTGGCTCAGTCTTCTTTACACATGAACACACAATGTACTCAGGTCGCATCTATCTGAGCTTTTTCATACCCAGACTGAATGATCCCAGCTTGCTTTGCCTCTCCTCATGTGTCAGATGTTCTATCCCTCAATAACCTTCATGCCTTTTTGCCAGACTTGCTCTAATATATCCCTGCTTCTCTCAGAAAGGGGAGCCCAGAACAGGACCCAGCACCACAGATGTGTCTCACCAGGGCTGAGCAGAGAGGAAAGGCCACCTCCTTTGAGCTGCTGGCAACACCCTTCTGAAATGCAGCCCAGACTGAAGGGGATGTTGCTGGCTCATATTCAATTTGTTTTCCACCAGAATAGCTGTTATCTTTCCTGGGAAGCTGCTTTCCAGCTGATCAGCCCCCAGCCTGGATGTGTTCTTAGAATTACTCCCCCACTCCTATGTAGGAACATGGCATGAACTCTGGAACTTCATGAGATCTCTGTTGGCTCATTTCTCCAGCCTGTCAAAGTCACTCTGAATGCCTGTGCAACCATCTGATCTGTCAATCACCCTCCCAGTGTTGTACCACCTGCAAAATTGCTTTGTTTCCTGACAGAGGATTACCATGACTTTTCAAAGGTAATCAAGAATGACCTCATGATAACTTTGACCAGGTCCCTCAGGACTTGTGGGAAAATATAATCAGATTGCATTAACTTGTATCATGCTCAGTTTGTCTGCACATTCCCTAACTTTATTCCACCAAGTGCTGAATTTTCCTTCTCTAGATTTTCCCATTTGTCTCTGAGGCTTTGGATTGCTGAAAGCCAGGCCTAACAATAAAGGCTGAAGCAAAGAAAGCATTAAGTACCTCAGTCTTCCACATGTCCTTTGTCATTAGGTACCCTGTTCCATTTAGCAGAGATTTTCTCCAATTTCTCTTTTGCTGTACCATAGAAGCCTTTCTTGTTGCCCTTCACATATGCTCCTGGGCTTTTTCTCACCTCATCCTGTCCCTTCATGCTCAACATGCACAACTGCAATCCTGTAGGTCTCCTGACACTCTTGTCTAACTTGCTGATCATCAGAATGAGCCACTCCTGAGTTTGGAGGCATTAAGCAGGAATAAGTAGTACAAAGGATTGCTAGAGAATTTTAAAGTCTGAAAGACTTTGAGTTTCCATCTAGATTAAAAAAGCACTGAAGTAGCTTATTGAACTCATTAGTATCACTTGCTAGGTCATTTACAATGGAGTGTAGAAAATATTGCTGTAATGTGCTACATCACATATAATACCCTTACACACAATGCAGTTTCTGAAGGACATTAAGTGAAGACTCCAACTCAAGAATCATGCTGCATGACACAAATGCATTGAGTTAACTGAACATATTACAGCTATAAAACTGGATCTATAATTTTTGTATATTAGCACACAACTGAATTAAAAGTCTTTGAAACTTTCTGCTACACTAGGAACTCATCCTTCTCTCCTCCGCCTCAATGCCAAGGTTATCCAATCAGTATTATGTTTATCTGTTTTGAGAGATGTAGCAATAAATGCAACCTGGCAAGTATACAACTAAAAAGATGGACTGTCTGAAACACAGTAAAGCAAGACCAAGTAAGTGGAAGGAGCAGCAAAGAGATCTTGTGCTTATCATTGTGCCTTTGACATGAAGAAGTAACATTTCGTTTTCACTGTCACTTGTCTTAAGTATTTTCTTAAATGACCAAAAGCCACACTAAAACCAGCACAAATCAAAACTGGTGCCTAGGAAGGCACGAGAAACAGTCTCAAGTCTATTACTGAATCTTATGTAAGGCAGCCACCTAACACTGGGGTCTCTAAATACAACAGCTGACCAGTCAACACATGAGAGTCAACTCAAAGCCATTCAAATCTCTCTAAGCTCAGAGTCCATAAGACTGTGATATATACATACATATCCCACATTTGAGTGACATAAAATGGATAGAAAGAATAGAAAGCTCAAAGAGAGCTTCCCCATAGGAGCTTCATCATTTTGTTGCAGAAGTGGGAGCAACTTAGCAGCTCCAACCAGGCTTTCTTCTTCCCACAATCACATCTTTATTACACAGAAGCCTTTCTGACGATGCCATTAGTTTAAAAAATGTCACTCACAATCTAGCTTAAAACATTACAAATACTTTACTACTCATGTGATTCAGTTGTCCCTGGATGGTCACATCACTGCAGCAATACACCTAAAAATCCATCATGTCAAGATAGACTTTGATTCAACTAGTCCCTGTCATGCAAAAGTGAAGAAGGGCCTTTAAAAAGTAATAATTTAATTACAAACCTGGCAACAGAGAAAGGAAGATGCTGCACCCTTAAAAAAATGCCAAAGAATAACAGTCCTCTCTCTTAACATACATTAAGTTTGCATGTTTTTCTACTTTCAGAAAAACTTCAGCATCGTTAATATCTGTTGTATCGAAGTAACAGAGGCAATAAACCAAGAGCAACCTTTTACAGACACAAATTTTAAAAATGTTTACTAATTTGATATTTTAAATGCAGTATTTTTAATATTTTACTTCACTTCTGCAACATTCTGCCACAATGAATTGCGATGAATCATTGATAATGAATTTTGACCTCTATAAAAAAGGATATTAAATGTACTTTAATATCATAAATCACATGTATTTTCAGTGCAATTTGATTTAAATAGTAAATAGGCAGAATATTACCAATAATAATTTTTATACACATTAAAAAACTATTTCAAACTTTTTTTAGCTAGCACTGCTTATAAAAATATTTTGAATTATGTATTTGCACTTAAATTCATAACAATAATAAGCAGCAAAATTGATTTAAGATATTAACTGGAAAGCTATTAAATCAGATCTTTCTATTTTCAATAACTAACTTATCTTTTGTGTCTGATATCGCCACTAAAAAATTGAGAAATCTATTTGATTCACCTGTAGGTGACACTGTTGGTCTTAGCCATACAACCAAAGAGCTATAGCATTCCTGCAGTGTGGAACAATGGTGTTTCCAAACCATAGATTTTTTTTAATTTTATATTTGTACGCTAGTATAGTGTCATGGTTTAATTCCAGCCAGCAACTGAGCCCCACACAGCCACTTGAGCAGTCCCCTCTGATGGGATGGGGTAAAAGTGAGGAAACTCATGGGCTGATATAAAGGGTTTAACAGGTAAAGTGAAAGCTGTGCACACAAGGAATTCAGAGCAGAACAAGGAATTCATTCACCACTTCCCATTGGCAGTGGGTGATCAGGGGATCCATCATGTGAAACAGTGACTTGGGAATACAAATGGTCTGTCCAAACATCCCCCCTTCCTTCTTCCTCCAGCTCTATGGAGGAAGCCCTGTGGTGTGGGATATCCCTGTGGTCAGTTGGGATCAGCTGTCCCAGCTGTGTCCCACTCTCAATTCCCTGTGCACCCTCAGTCCCCTTGCCAGTGGAGTGGGATGAGAGGCAGGAAAGGCCTTGGCTCTCTGAAAGTGCTGCTCAGCAATAACAAGAACACCCTGTGTCGTTAACACTGTTTCCAGCACAAATCCAAACCCATACTAGCTGGTATGAAGAAAATTAAATCTATCCCAGCCAAAACCAGCACAAATTTTAATATCAAACCTCTGAGGAGACAGTGATTAATGTAAGTGCATAAAGTACAGATATATTGAAACTGAATATACTCTGATAAAGCCTAAAGTAATGAAAAAATGTGCCCACTGGAGAGGAAAAGGAAAAAAACAACAGTATATGTTTATAGCAAGGACTCTTCATCAAAATCAAGTATTTGTATTTGTTCATTTAAGTGCTGAAGTACAATGCCAAATAGTTCATCATTTATATGGAAAAAAAAAAAAGAAAACTACTCAAAATTTCTGGTTTTAAAATAGTTTTAAAAAACTTCTAGTAGTCGAGTCAGGCATGAATATAATTACTTCCAGTAAAAGAGAACACACTACCAAGAATGCAATTACAAAACAACCCCACCTTATATTCTTTAACTACAAAATACATAAAACAAGTTTTTTCCTATTGTTCAAAATGTCTGTAATTTTATCTGGCATTGTTTCAACTAGGTTTCTTCGGCTAAACCGAAAATTAACTCCCACCTTTCCACCCAATCAAAATAGCAATTTTAGCCAAGTGAGTCATAGCAAAGAATACCAGTCAATTACACATTTTATCATAGTTTGTGACATTTGATTATTAATCACAAAGTAGATTAGTCAAAGCCTGCACTAAAATTCTACAGATTATGCCATTACAACAAGCAAGTAGGCATGTCAGCAAAATAAACAACTGTATCTGTCTATTTCAAAAGTAAATTACTTCAAATAAAATGTGAATGCATGTCTGAAGAGGAGTGGTTCTAATTTCTGAAGTATGGAAGACTGATTTTAGTAAAATCTGTCATAAATGCAGAAACTAATTTAGGTCACAGACAGAACCTTCAGCTCCATATAAAGGACTACTACTTTTTACTCAAACTGCTACTGTTTGATGATGTATAAGTACTTTGCCCCACTGGCAAAATCTTAGCTGTCATAGCCACATATATTAATGGAAGAGTCATAAATCAGAAGGATTTCCAACAATTTCACTAGGGTACTGGAAGACTGATGCCAAAGAAAAGGAAGTACAATGCTGAAAGCATAGAATGATAACATCAGCCTGAGAAAGCAATGTAGTTGTTCCAGCAACAAAAACAACAGAAACAATGCAGACAACATTTCAACTATGAAACAAGCTTATTAACTGAACCCACTGGAAAAATATCCAGCAATCTCTTATACAAGTCAAACTTCATTTATTTCCTAATAGGTTTCATCATCAGAGATGATCAAGAATCCTATATGTGATGTCACAGAGTTCACTGCCTTTATTTCTGAGGGTTAGAGTTCAGTCAAAGAATTAACATTGCAGGCCCAAAGTTACCCCTCTGCTGTTTAACACCAAATTTTTTTCACCTGCTTTACTATTTCCCCAAGTTGGTGTAAAGAAGTAAGAAAACTGGGAAAACCATAGGCTTCATAAAAATGGCACCTGCAAAAAAATTCTTTCCTTGTCTTTAAAAGGTCAGGCTAAACCATTGAAAACTTGTTCCTGAGGTGAGCTACATGGGCACATCAGCATTACAGAAATGAGCCCAACCTGCAAGGATGTGGGCTTCAAGTTAAAGTATTTTCTCCAGCTTCAGACTGCAGTCAGTGCATATTCATCCAATCCAGGTTATGTCTTCATGTCCCTTTCGTTATTCCCTATTTTGGAACTCTGCAGAGAGCAATCTTAACTTTTCTTCCTTCTGCTTATCCATGGAAACACTTTCAGGGTTCCACTTTCTCCCTCCAAAAGCTGAAGAGAATTAATTTAGCCCAGCTGAGGACTTCAGTGTTACTGGTCACAAACCTGAGTGTGACTGCTCTCAACTGGGAGTGCACAGTGCTTACTGGTGAAAAGACTGCCACAATCAGAACTTTAAAACACCCCACAGCATTTCAAATCTTGCAGATGTACCAAGACACATCCCTTCTGAATATATTTAAGCGATCTTGATTTCAGAACTAAACACTAATTAAGAAATACAATTAACATGTACAGAAAAAAAATTAATTTAAAAGTAAGACAGAAAAAAATTGTCTGTGGTGTGCCATCAAGACTCCTTGCCTCAAAGAGATCCTGGATAGTGGATTTTTTAAACACAGTTTTCCCTGAAGATGGCATGATCAATGAAGCAGGTAGCACAATTTTATTTTGTACACTATGAGAACTTCTGAAACAAAGGAAATACTTACAGAAACAACAGTATGAAATGGAGATGACTTTGGGACACAGAAATCCTACAGTATAAAAAGGTTTTGATCCTTCTTGACTCAGACCTCCACTTTAGCAAGGATTTCTGTTCTAAATACTTCAGTATATTTCTCTCAGTTGAAAGGTAAGACTTAACCTCATTTAAGGAAAGAAAGAAAGAAAGAAAGACTTTTTTTAGATTGTGCATAACTTTGAAAATTCAGAAGAAAGAAAGTTTTCTTTCAGCAAGGTTGTACTAAGGAATATTCAGGAAGTTCTCTTAAAAGAGAGGCAAGCCCCTTCTTTCTTTCTTTTTTTTTTTAATTAGACTTTGATATCTTCCTGTCCCAGTCCAAATGCTGATCAAAAGAGGATATTCTGCTATTGAAACCAGGGGTGTGCATAGAATCCTGCACTACTTTACATTCTAGGCATACTGGAAGAGGGAATATTAACCAGGTTAAACTCTGTTTTTGAAATGAACAACTTGAAAAGCAGAGGGTTTTTCAATATCTGTGAGCTTTATAATCTCTGGATCACTTCTGAAGGCCACTTCATGAAAGTTTAACTCCTCGTACCAAAAGAGATTTGTAGATTTTATTGCATCTAACACATCGAATGCACCATTTTATTCCTGGAAGGAAACAGACTGGCATCTGAAGTCAACAGTAATACAGATGTTTGCAACCACTGCAAGTAAAAAAACTGGTTGTGCAATAGGAAATGAAGGCCACTTAGAGAAGACTAACATCAGAGTAAGTGCTTACAGGGATGGACAAAATATACTAGACAAGCAAAAAGGAGATTAGATAGGGACAAAGCATCAAGAGACAAGAAAACAAAATAGTACTATCTTGCTTCAAAGGCACTTTAGATTGCACATTCTATGCAATTTTTCAATATAAGTTCTTCATATAATTTTAACAAAATGCTGTGGTAATACAAATAGGATAGTAGTTGACAATACCAACCTTTTAAAAAAATAGTGTGCTACAGTTGATTTCTATTAAAATGCAGTACAATATGATAGCCTATGAATTACTATTAAGGGAGAAGAGCTGTCAATATTTTGAATTTAAAAGATTCATAATTCTTGCTCATAATGAAATGTTTTTGTATAAGTGTGGTGATATGCATGTCCAGATGACATCATCTTAATTACTGTAAAGAATCACTATCTCATGTACTTACTGTATGAACAAGAGAAGTCACAGTATATGAATATTTAGCCTCTAATAGTAGGCTTTGTATATCCAGTGATAAGTGAGAAGCACATACAAAGCAAAATATCATAGAATATAAAGCTCTAAAATTTAATAAAATTTACACAGGAAAAGTAGCAGGAATCAACCCCACTATTTGCTTCCACTTAGAAGCATCTCTACATCCTATTAAAGTGCAGGAAATGAGAAACAGTGCATGAGAAAAATAAAGCCGTAGATGAAACAGCAGGCACCTCAACTTTATAGCCCTCTTCTGCTTCAAATAGTTTTGGACTTGATTAGTTTTATATTGCAGTTAAGAACTTGAGAAAAAAGCATTATTCCATTTTATTAGTATCAGATTCCAAAAGGGAATAAAGCCTTCATGACTTAATATCAGGTTCTATCAGCTGACAGAATCTATCAGAGTTATCATCCATACTACTCAGTGGTCCTCATGCCATTTGTTATTCTCAAAACTACTTGCCCTATTCAGCTCTGATGCTTTTGTGGTCTCCACTTCTCACTTCTGTCTTGCCATCAAAAATACAATTAATCAGCTAATCTTTGAGATGTCAAAATACATTTGGTCCTTCAGGCTATTTCCTCTTGTCAAGAAAAGCATTATTTTCAGTAATCAGACAAATGTATTTGCCAATGCAAATGCAGCTTACACAAATTCTCTTTTCATTTACAACACTACTGTTTACAAAGACATCATCAATACCGTTGTATTACTCATGCTCTTCAATAAGAATGGCCCTTTTGTTCTAAACAACTCTTATTTCAAGTACCAACAGCTGGGTAAAGTTGAATAGAAAAATAACCAGCTAATAAAATTTGCAATAAACTAAACAAAATTCACTTGGATTTTAAACACTAAAATTAAATTGTCAGTAAAAGCAGTAACTTTATTTAAAAGAAATCCCAAACTAAAACTGACTGAGCTAGAACTAAGTAGTAGGTCAACCACTGCGGACAGCAGATGCCCACCCAACCACTCTTTCACTTCCCCTCCTTTCCTGGACAGGTGGAGAAAGTTAGATGGAAAAGTGTACAGGTCACGATGAAAGACTGGGAGGTCATGTACCATTTGCTCTCATGGGCAAAACAGGCTCGATTTGGAGAAAATTATTGCAAATTAAAAATAGAGTACAATTGTGAGGAAACAAAGACAAAACCAAAAAATCTCTTCCTGCTAAGTCCCCCTTCGCCCCAGGCTCAACTTCACTGCTTTGTTCCCAAGTTCTCTTGGGGCTTATAGTCAATCTGTAATTCCATCTCAGATATTCCTTCCTCACACTTTTTCCCCACTCTACTGTGGATCCGTACCACAGGATCCACCTTGACAAACTGCTGCAACATGGGTCCTTTCCATGCACACAATTCCTGCCAGGAGCCTGTTCCTTCATGAGCTCTCCATGGGCCACCTTTTCCTTTACTGCTGCAGTGTGGGGTCCTCCAAGAGCTACAGTGTGGACATCAGCTCCACCACGGCCTCCTCCATGGAGTCTGAAGGAATCTCTGCTCCAGTGCCTGGAGCACCTCCTCCCCTCCTTCAGCTCTGACCTGGGTGCCCAGAAATCATTCACATTTTTAAACTCCGCAGCATGTTTGGCACTTGGCAAATTAAAGTGGTATCAACTTCTAAAGCTTTGGAGGATGGAATTTTTTTTAGAGTTCATAAAGAATAAAGTTGGTTTTTGGGTTTGTTTGCTTTTTTTTTTGTTGTTGTTGTTGTCTGGGTTTGTTTTAGTTGTTTTTTGGTGAATGCTCCTATAGGTTTTCCACTTCCTGCTCCATTAAGGAGGAATGTTGTAGAAACATATTAGGTTGAAAGCAGATTAAGGTCAGATACAGCTTCTGATTTTCTTTCGATACCCCTTTCTTTAATGAGACATGACATTAATTATTATCAAATCTATGACAAAAGAGAAAGAAGACAGAGCTATGTGGAGGCTGCAAAAACCTAACAGTTTTGGAAATGTCTGTCGCTGTGACATCTTTCAGGCCCATGTTGAGAGGCACAGCCTTGCAGTTCAGTAAATGTATACAACTCATTCTGTGGGCCCTGAAGTACTTGAGTACTATGTAAACATTATAGAAAATTCAATATTGTGTTTTAAATGAATAACCTTACTTTCTGTATAATTAATTTTTAGATCAAGAAAAATCATACTGAAAAGAGAAATGCTGTGCTTTTCTGCTTTTTTTTTTAATTTATTTAATAAATATTCCTAAGGAGTTAAAAAAAATCAATAGTTCAGAAGTGGCACAATCAGGGCTATTCACACAATTACAGCTTGATTCATTTTCTCATAATATTTATTTAAAAGACAGTACATTTCCTTTTCCTGCTGTCTCAATCATTTTAACTCCAACAATATGAGATTGAAGGAACAAAGATATGTAGGGGCTTATAGGTTGGGGAAATTAGCCTGCTTTCAAAATTTGAGCAGATTTGCTTCCAACTACTACATAATTTTATCAACACAGAAAACACTCCTAATCTGGCCTTAACACTAATACATATCTGTAGCAAGCAAGGATCATGACAGTCTGGCAGTCCTCAAAGCAAAAGAAGAGATCTAAGACAAATTAAAGTAATTTTGCTTGTAACTGCAGTTCTGAGGCACAAAATAAAGCAAAAACGTTATAGAAAACTTACTTCCACTTCAAAATGTCACTCTCTCTTATATGTACTTATTTGAATAAGAATGCAGATTGTTGACAATGATTACACCAAAATGCATCTAATACAAAACTGCTGATGTACTGCTTTAAGGGTGAGAAACATTCACACTAACTGAAGATGCAAAAAACCCATAAAAATAACTTTCCTTAAAAATCAAATTAAATTAATTTAATGGGGTAATTTTCAAAAACTATTTTTAAAGTTTATAAAGGTGGAAGAAACTTTCATAACCTTTTACTATGTTATGCCAAGGATCTTAATTTTGTTTCATGCTATGTATGCATAAACCATTAAAAAGAAATTAACTTCTTCATGTGTTTTGATGCCCACTAACTTCATGTTAAGGCCAGAAGGCATTTCTGCCCTCTGTAGAGGCCACCACTGTTTTGCACAAGTTAAGACAGGATGCCACTCATCCATCAGCTTGCAATACACTGTGCCCAGGGCAAGGCACTGTTTTCAGACTTGGTGATTACCTTATAAATCTATACTGCTCCAATTCCAGCTGTATTTTCCAAACTTTCAAAAGATAACTACAACTACATTGTATGTGTTGCAAATTGTCTCAGAGTTTCCACACACATCCTACATGTAAAATGGTAACTGTGCTGTAACTGTGCTTTTCAATGCATAAGATGTGGGGAGCAGGTTAGAAAACCGAAAAGTTAATGAGAACTATTTTCATTTTCTTTTTAAGGTAATTTAATTATTGGTAAAATAAGAAATAAGAAATAATAAAAAACAAGAAATAATAAGTTTTAAAAGCTAATGAAATGTGTTGGAACCATAGTAATGTTAATGAATGTTCAATAATAACATGGAAGTAAAATAATTTTATGTATAATACCATAAAAGTATGGAGCAGCAAGAAACATGGCTACCTTCTGGGTGAGTATAAATGACAGCATAGAACATACAGAGAGAGTTATTGCTGAAAAAATGTGCTATAAACCTTTTTAATTGGAATCATTCAAATATATTGACAACATTTTATTCCAGTATAAAGGGAATTAAAATTTGAAATCCTTGTTTTCTTTTTCTTTTTGGCTAGCATTTATATCCTTTAAAAATATTTGTAGAACAAATAATAGAGGTAGCTCCCACTGTACATTAAGGGTTCATTCCTGAGACGGGAGACAGTTATTTGTCAATTTGCCAATTTGTCAGATAAAGCAATTTTTCCTCATCAGCATAAGCACAACTGCTACATGTAATAACTTACAAAATACACATCTTTAAATATACACAGGTAAAGTATGAAGGATGAAGCAAGCAGGATGAAAAGGAAGCAGAAAATTATCAGGATTGTCACTGAAGTGCTACTTCTAACTAATACCTGACAATCACCTAAGTTTTACATCTTTCATTGTGACTGATCTGATTCACCTGAGGACAAAAATAAAGATGGTGAAATGCAACTGCTCAGAAAACAGGCAGAAAACAACTGTCACAGGAGATATATATCAGGCCTTCAGTTGCCTAGAAGTACCAGCTGAGATCTTTTTAAACAGTTATCTGACCTGAAATACCAGCATCTACTCTGGCTGATGCTCCTACACTCTGCCTTTTATTCCTCATATGAAATATAACATCCCTGTGTATATAAATTGTGTGCATGCATCTACCTGCTGTAGCATTAATTCTTACAGGAAAAACTGCTTTTCTGTTAAACAAAGGTACTTCATTACTTACCCTACTAAAGGCTAGAAAACAGCAGTGACTGGCAAAGCAAATCTGAAACTATAAATAAAGCAGCAACACCTATCAGAGTATTCCTGTCTGAGAAATGTACGCGTTAGAGAGGCTGACAAGTAAAATGAAGTTTTGAAGCAAGAATCAATTTAATACAGGGTAAAAATGGCAAAAGAAACCTGCTTGGATGAAGTGGTTTTAAGTGCCTAGTTGAGCAAAGAAAGCTCATGAGTTTTCATAGAAAACAATACACAAACAATAAGCAAGATCCAGCACAAACAAGTGCTCTTTTCTCAGTTTATAATAAGGCTACAGATTTGCTGTGCACTTTGTTATGAAACAATAGAACATTACATCCTGCTGGGCTCCAGAATCTGCAAGAAGAGTAGCAGCAATTACACTGGTAAGTCTCAGATTGGCATCATCTCTCATCCTCACCTACTGCATTTCTGTTTAATCATAAGACTGACTAGCTATTACAAACAAGAGAAAACAGCAAATTGTTATTTCACTGTCCCAGAATTTTTGGCCTTTATATTTTTTTCCTTTTAACCTTCCCAATGTTTTGAAGACCAAAGACACAAAACTGAGCAAAAGCAAAACTGAAATTAATCAATGCTAACTATAGTTTCTTTGAAAACATAGGAACTGAATTTTGGGTCACAAATATGATGGCTTCCAAATTTTTCCTTTTCTGGAGACCATTTTTCTTCCACCTCCACTCTTCTCAAAGGTTTAGGAACTACAAATACACTTCAGATTAGTGTTTCTATACTATGACATCCATAGAAAACTGTAGAAATGCCTTGAAGGTAAGTTTCTGACAAAAAAAAAAAAACTAATTTCAAAGCATCAAGATGAGTCCATGGCAGGAAAAAGAAAGATTTTACCCACATCCTCCCTTTTTTATTTCTTCTTAATTTTTATACATAAATCTGCTTTAGCCTCTTCTCCAAAAAAAAAAGAGAAGAATTGTACTAGTAATGGCATTTTGGAAACAAAAGAGCATAATGAAGCAGATAGTCTTCCTACATCCAAGTTAATATATTCCTCTAAGTTAATACTCCGTATATATTAATATGTTCCCTTTACTAGAGTAATTAAATTTCAGCTTTGTAAACTATTTCCTATGCACATTTTTTAATAAAGCCTGAAATATTTTTTGTTTCTCTTGTTCCCTTACTTTTTTTACTGGATGTAAGCAGAATACTAATAATGAGGCGAGATTGTAGGAATTATATTGCTAACTAGAAGAGCAAGCCTAAATAGCACTTTCCCATTCTACATTCATTCTGTTCATCCTTCTTTGTCCTTACATTCAGAGCAGGCTTTTCTACTGTCACTTTCAGTTTCAGCAGTGATTACACATCATCTCTCTCTCTCTATTAAAACCATGATCTACTTGATTATGTGCCCTAGATGAAAAGTACTGTGAAAACAGGAAGCAATTTAAAATGGTAATTTGGTGTATGTAAATAATTTTAGTTACTGAAAGTTCCTATCAAATTTTTTTTTTATTTTGTAAACTCAGATTTTAGGTAGATGGTGTAGCAAAGTCACTCTGATAAAGTACCAGTGATTTTACTGTCACTCATTGGTATTGGTTTGCTATTTATTGGTTACCACAGTATTGTGACTGTATGTACCAATATGTATGCAGCTACATCTTCTAATTGCTATTCACAAGTTCCTACTGGATTACTACTGCAGCAGCCTCCTTATTATTAATTACATACTGACATATATTCTTGTAATGTGAAGAGTTTTCTCTCCACTCACCATAAAAATGTTAAAATACCTCAAAGCTAAGACCGCCAAAATATCACTCATCTGAATCAACAATAACTACGAGTTACATTTATAAATGTTCATTTTGATAATACCACTAGCTCTGGACCAGGCAGAAGGGGAAAGGGTAATCACATGGAACTGTATGTAAGAGCAGGTAAAAAAGTATCTTAAGATTCTAGAAAAATGGCATTTCAATGACACAAATAGCCTGAAATAAATATGACAAAAATTGTCTGCTGAAACAAAATAATCTCCATTTATGCAATTCTATTTGAGAGAGGCTAAACCCACAAATTTTATTCATTTCTATGAATGTTCAAATGTTTAGCCTAGTGATGTCTTATACTTTTTAAGGACAAATGAAGAAAAGTAAGATCAGCCATTAACAGGAACCTACAATGTTTGTTTGTTTGTTTGTTTAAATGAAAAAGAAGGCAAGTATTATTTTGAAATATTTTCAACAATGTTGCTAAAGCATTTCTGATTTATTTGAAACTTACCATTTGCAGCTCAAACTTTCACCTTTTCAAAGACGGTTTTTACTAAAGAATCCTGCACTTATTTCAGTGTACGTAATCACTGTAATTACAGATGTAGTAATAACATTTCAGCTGCTTCACCAATACTGTTACAAGGAGTTTGAAGAGCAGTGTACCTGTGAAGAGGTACAAACACACACACAGAACAGTATTTTAAAACATTAAGCGTACCTGTGTTCGCAGAATTTCGCCTTTTGACAGTTGCATGTCACCAGTCAACTCCTTCACAGTGATGCCGAGTGCTTCCAGACGCTTGCTGAAGTAATTTGTCATTTCGGCTGCCAAAGCCTTCATAGGAGCAACATACACAATCTGCACCAAAACAACACTCACTTGATAAATGAGCAAACCCCACAATGTCGTTTGTTTCATGGCAACCATTACAAATCACAATTTATTGTGAAATATGATGCCAGGCGCTTACAGTGAAAAAATCTTAATAGTGATATATGAAAAGTAGTTATCTTTGTTGGATAAGTGTGCAGCTGTTTAAAGGACAATGGATTTTGTTTATACAGCCTCATCGCTTTGAAAATTCGTTCTGCATGAAAGCTAAATGCATTTTCAGAGCTTTTTATTCACATAATAAGATTTTTAGAACACAAGTTAGAATAGCTTTAACAATAATGAAGTAAATCAAAACTAGCCTTATCTTTAACTTGGAAAAGTCTAATATCCCTGAGAACTTCCTGATTTCATATTCCATGTATAACATATAATAGATTTTACCTTACAAGTTAAAAAGCTGTTATTTGGTTCATTAATCTCCTACCTTAAACTCATCCTTTTTGATAACGCCATGCTGGACATGCTGGCGGATTTCATGAAGGATTGTCAGCATGGCAAT
This sequence comes from Notiomystis cincta, assembly GCA_013398075.1. Classification (NCBI taxonomy): domain Eukaryota; kingdom Metazoa; phylum Chordata; class Aves; order Passeriformes; family Notiomystidae; genus Notiomystis; species Notiomystis cincta. The sequence goes on from VZRX01003921.1 coordinate 80,195, forward strand.
GTTAGTCTTCCCAGCTCCAGTGGGGGCACAGATCAGCATGTTCTCGTTTGTGTTGTAGGCAGTCTCAAAAACTATAGACTGGATTCGGTTTAGTCTTTTCATGCCTTTAAAAGCAAGTTGTCCAACCTGTTAAAACAAAAAACACACACCCCTTGGATTTTTCATAGATGTTTGTATATGCATGTGTGTATCTACACATGCCAATCATAAGAAATAGAACACATGGAAACAAACCTTTGGATACCTCTCATAATGTATTTATTATTCCAAGATTTTTTTATTCTACCCAACCCTCAAAGAGCAAATCAATCAAGAAAACAAAATATAGCAGGATAACATCTGCTAAAATTAATCAAAATCTTTAGCACCAAACTATTTCATCACTTAATTCTTTTTACTGAAGAGTCTGACCAAAACTACTATGCAGTAAAATATTGACCTATTAGTAATTAAACATCAGTAAAACAGCACTAATAAGAAAAGAACAATATACATTCCAAAATCTAAGATGACAAACTATGACCACTCTATTGGAAGATGAGGCAGCAATACAACAGAACTCAATAAAGTTCAATTTTGCAAACAGACACACAAATTCAGTAAAAGTTTTCTCTTGCTTCTGAGGAAATCTCCATCTTACAATTGTTCATGTTCAGACCTTTCTCCAACAACATTTGCAACAACCTGCAGCCACCAAAATGAACATACAAATTGTATGTGTACTTCCAAACAAACTTCGAGAATGTTTAAAAAAAATTATAATTAATACAGGAAATTATGTTTACTATTGTTTAATGCATGTTTAAATCTTATGAAGTACAAATCATCAATTACACTAATACTTTCCTCCTCTTGGTCTCTCTGAAAAATGGTATTTTTACCAGGGAAGAACCAATGTATGTAGACAATGGCAATTTCTGCATTTGAAGACTATAAAACTTTTGCCACTGAAGAACAGACCCTTATTATATAAAATTACTTTTCTAATAAACTTACTTTTGCTTAGTTTTCACAGATGTTTAAAATAGACTCCAGAAGACATAATTACTTTCTTTCTACAGATTTAATTACCTGCACTGCTTCTACTACAAAGAATGAAAAGTATCTCACTGATATATTTGAAGATTATAATTTTTACTTTACTTGTAGGAAACAACAAAAGTACATTAAAGAACAGGCCTCAAAGCATCTTCTGAAGATCTCCTTTTCCATTATTCTGGGTGCTTTAATTAATTTACAGTGATTTTGTATGGTAAAAGCCTCTTCAATATCAAATAGTCTTTCCAATACTAAGCACATTTTTTGAGCAGGACTCAATTTATTACTACTTCAAGTAATGCAAGCTCAGCAATCAGCTATTTACATCAAATACTTCACTTAATTTTACTACAAACAACACCAAGTCTAGCATTGTGCTGCAGCTTCCTTGTAGTAGCCTCATGTGAATGGCAACGATACAAAGTACAAATTTAGATTAATAGACCATTTTCCCAATAAATGAAAATGCTCTCCTCAAATCTATAGGAATTATGTACTTAATGACTAACCAACTGTAGTTTTATTTTAGATTACTTTGAACATGAAAAAACAACATTCATTGATACAGAGGTCAATGAAACACTATGAAATCAACACATTATTTCTTTTTGAAAAATGTCCTTTTCAGTTTAACAGTACCTTTCTCTTAGCAAAGCTTTTGGGTTGCAAACTTCCTGTGCCACAGTGAAAAAGCAAGTACTATTCAAACCATGAATTGCATTTGTATTTATAGGATTGACGGATCTCAAATATATCCAAATTTCTACTTTAAACAGTTGTCTTTGAAGGAAAGAAAAGTATCTAATGCAAGTAATTCAGGCACTTTTCATAGCTGAATTTCAGGATTACAACAGTTTGCACTTTCACTGTTCTTGTATAGTTTACTCTGCTTGCAACACTACAGGAAGAAAGCTTATTTGTTTTGCACCAAGTTTTGTATACACAATGTGTACTTCATGTGCTGTCTTCAAAATTCATTTCATCTTTATGAATGAGGCTCTTTTAAAGTATTAATGGTTTTCCTGGAGACCTGTCGAATATCATAGTGCTGTCAGGGTTCAATCAGCTATTGGTATGGCCTCCTTAGTCATTCTAGGTTTCTAATTTGCTGAAATTTTGAGATTTCTTGACAGGTCTTTGTAATTGGCCATATTTTTCCTTTTCCCTCCCATTCCATCAAGTTGCTTTTAGAAGCTATTATAAACACTGCATAAATTTCACACTGATAAACACCATTTACAGCGTTTCTAACAAAGGATCTACAGAGAGAAATTCACAAATACAAGTGGTGATAACAAAATTGAACCACTAAAACACTACATTACACGGTATGTATATTATTTGAAGAAGCTGTTTTTAAACAAAAGCAGAAACATTGCTGTCTAAATGAAGTCCAGCCTAAGAATCTTCAGAAATGGATGACAGGAATTTTTCAGTCACACATTTTAATTTCTGTGGCTTTACACATACAGATCACCTTACAGCAGTGTGATTCATAATACCCATAAATGTATCCTTAAGTTTTCTTGAAATACTGCCTGCAAGAATATGCTGTTTCAGCTTCTCTTAAACTCTAAGTGTGCAGTGTAAAACATCTTTTTTCTTTACGTTCGGCAGAAATTACATATAGTATAGCCCTAGGACTTGCAATTGTAAGCAAAAATAAATACATAGTTAGAAAAATAAAAATAATTTCCTGTCTCTTTTCCTATTGGAAAATATTAACACCATGGATTAAGAGTGACTTAGTAAGTAACTATAAAAAAACAGAGGAAGCTGCATAGCAAGTAAGAAAAATTAACTTCAGCTTACATGCTGGAAAGAGGCTAAGCCTATTGAAACAGGAATATTAAGAGCAGAATAAAGATTAACAAACAAACAAAAACACCCAAAACATAAAAGCCTGGTTAAGAACTAGAAATGCTTATTTTTAATAATGGTATTCTGAACCAGAACCTAGTTTTTCATTCAACAACATTAATTTTCAAGCCGGCACTCGCAAATCAATATACAACATTCAGAAAGACAAAACAGTCAATGAATAATATTCTTTGAAAGTTGACTCTGCAGGAATATACCAAGGATTAAAAAAGCTACAAGAGAAAGTAACTCCAGAGGAAAAAAATATCCTAAGTCATCTTCAAACCAACTCCCCATTAATTGAAAAAATATTATTTTTCCTCTAAATTCCATTTTATTCTGAAACTAAGTACAAGTGCGTAATCCAAAACCAGTAGTTTTGCCCTTAAAAAATACTAAGGCAGCATAAAGAAATGCAACAGTATGCATGGAAATCCACAGTTTGACAAAGGTACTAGAAGATGTGGGGTTTAAAACTGTCATTTGCACAAATTACGTAAGTTTAAAATGGAAAACAATTTTTTTTTCCCTCTGGCACATAAACATCAGCCAAAGCTTCTACAGACCAACTCTTTTTCAGATAAACCAGTGAAATCCCTTCTTGCTTAAAAGACTGGTAGCCACTGGATGGCAGAAAGTGTTTTTTACTGAAAATGAATGAGATGCAATTTTTTTAGCCTTCTGTTCTACAGCTGATTTATCCCTAGAATTCAACACAAACCATAGGAAGTTTGAGCATAATACAATCCGATTGTTACTCTCAACTAACAGGATTTCAAGCCTAAGATGATGCCATTTTTACACAAGCATGAATCAATGTGAAAAGCCCCGAGAAGCAACTCTTTCCACGAACCAGATGATGCTCAAAGCAGCTGTGACGTGAATGAATAACCCCTCTGATTTTACTTCAGTAAGCTTTCCAATTCTTTCTCACAGAATTTATTGTTACAACTAATGCATTTATGAATAAATGAGATTACACCTAATCAAGATATTCTAAATCAGAAATTTCATAAGAAACATATTTGTGTGTTGGTGCTCTACAGCAATTTAAAAATAGGACAAATTTGTCCGGGTCATTAAAGTAATATTCATAACGAGTCCATACAGTTGAGTCTGCAGGCAAGCTACAGCTCAGAAACACAACTCCTTTAGCAGCACAGTAGTGGAAGTGTCTGCTTTAAATAGCACAGACCATCAGCACCTAAGACAGAGTTTTAGCCATGCAATTCATTACCAAGACCTTGTAGAAATGTTCCATAATGATGACTTCCTCTGTCATATTATAACAAAGTAATAAGATTACCACCCATTTATCTTAGAGATAATCCATTGCACCCATAAGCCAAGGCTGAGCTTTCAGCATTTTCCCTACTCATTGGCTTAATTTTAATATAGAATTATTTTATTCAAAGTACCTTATATATCTCAGGTGAAACAAATCCCATTCTGCAGTCAGCTGTTCTACCACACTTTCAGCTAAAAAGCTAATTGCTCTAACTGGTAATAGTATGACTAATCCATGCTTTTTAACATAATACCCATGAAATTCAGGATGTGAAGCTCTGATGTTGCTTGTTCTGACACATAAATAATCTTTAGGCCATCTTTCCCCTTTGCTGTCCGCTGGAATGTTGTTGGTTAAAACACATATCTATGTTTTTCTATGTATGTATATCCACATACACATTTTAATAAATACCTTCCTACTATCCTTCTAAATTATGAATAATCAGTAGTCCCCCCTGCTTTCTAATTATGCATCCATATACTTAAAGCACTTTTGTGCCAGTTTAAATCTTATTTTGTTACTGAAGGTACACTCAGAAAAAAACAAAAATGTTATACCTAGGGACTTCCACAGCTTCCCTCTCCTGATGATACTTTTCATATTCTGCTACTTCCGTGAAAAAGTGATAGCTTGTGAGATTTAGGAACAGAAATAAATAAAAATATAACTATATAAATAGCATAAAGGTAAAATTATTTTTATACTATCTTAGGAGCACTATTTGAGAATATAATGTACTACCTGTCCCAAAGACTGAAACATTGTCTTTCAAAGTGCACATATATATTTTAAGCAAAGGCTCATAACATGTAAAAGAAAAACTGCATGATGTTTGGATCTGCTCCATTTAGCACCAAATCATATCAGTGAGATTTCATTGGACTTGGGGGAACAATTTTTGCAGGAACAAGTAGCATACACAAAGATATGAAAATTATACAAGCGTACCAAATAGAGCTTACGACTGGCTTTGGGCCATAATCAGCGTTACAATTTCTTCAAGTAAGTACAAATTATATCTCATCCAGAGTGTAGTACCTGAAGAGTTATGTGCCAGAAAGGAAGCTTGGAGTAAAACACATTACACAGATGCAAACAACAAAGAGCACCAGAGAACCAGCAGTTTATTTCGACACCATACCTGCTACAAGTGACTAGACTAGAACTGAAAGCAATTCTTGCATGTTAATTCTCGCATGTTATGGGCTATCGGATCACTATCAGCAGCAACCACAGACCACAGAACCCTTTAGCTTACAAATCATCCAGTTCAGCCCCTCTGCTCAAAGCAGGATCACTTTCACCTACTCAGTTGTGTTTCAGCTGTCAACAAGGATGGAGATTCCACAACCTTTCTCACCAAAGTGTACCAGTATTTGACCACCTCACAGTAAAAAATTGCTCTCCTGTGTTCAGATGAAATTTCATATGTCTTAATTTGTGCCCATTTCCTCCAGTACTGCCACTGGGCACCACTGATGAGGGTCTGGCTCCCTGTTTGTTAATCATTCTCACATCAGGTATTTATATACACTTGTCAGATTCCCCCTGAGCTTCCTCTTCTCCAGCTCTCTCACACTCTCCTCACACTAAAGATGCTCCAGTCCTTCAATTAGATTAAGAAGTTAGAAGAATTCCTAAAAATGACAAATAACCCACCATAAGGGTAAAATTATACTCTGACATCTTATAGAGCAGAGAATCACAGCCCATATACGACTTCTTTAAATATGTTCTTAATTGGAATTAAACATCACCTTCTAGAAAACTACAGAGCCTTTTATTTTAAAATTATTGCCACATTCACTGGTTAATAGAGTAAGTATTTAAGTAGCAGTAGCCACCAGAAACCAGGGAAATTTTCATACTTTCAAGCTATATTAGTATTTTTAAATTCAAAATGAACGCTGCAAAATTCTCCTAGATTCTGACAGAGTTCACTAGAGTAAAAGGAAGTATCCTGAGAGGAAAAAAAAAATTATATATTCATTCTACACTCTACTTCTGCTCAAAGTTACCATAACACAAAAACTATGAAAATTGTTACAGTTTTGCTTTTTTTAGAATGCTACTTCTAAATCATCCCTTTCCAGATCTTTCAGACTTCACATTTGTCAAACACTAAGAGTTTTACTGAATTACTCAATTCTCAGAAATGTCAAAATTCTGGACAGCTCCTAAGAGTGAGTGCTGTTCAAGAAACAAACTTTTACTAAAGAAGACCCAGACTCCATCCAGAGAAGTCCAGAACAGTTCCATTAAAAAACAAATTGCAACAACATTTAGGAGTATAATATCCTCCTACCAATGATGGAAACACAGGCCCTCCTTGAAAAAAAGAGCCAGTGAAAACTAAAAAAAGTCAAAGAATAAAAAGCCTCTATCTCTGTTTTTTGTGTATTTGTGGTTTTGTTTGGTTCTTTGTTTTTATTTTTTTTGTTGTTGTTGTTTGTTTGTTTTGTTTGTCATCAGTCCTGCCTTCTGCTCTCTTGAAGAAAGAAGAAAGATCTATTCAAAATCAAGAGGTTTTAGGGAAAATATTTACCTTTATATATGACAGCTAAGAGTTTACATGCCTAAAGCAATTTCAACAAAAATCCTTGTAAGTCTATAGTTACATTGTCACCAACTTTATATATAAACTATTCTCTTGAATGCTACTATATAAACAACTGCAGCAGTCATACCTATTCTAGAGACTTCTGAATTATTCAACCACCTTCTTTGTACTAAAAAGACAACATTGAGAAACATTCTTGGGTTCAATGTACAGATTAAATCCAAAGATATGTGCATGTATATATTCCAAATCAGTCTGAAGGAAATGACAGGACAGCATTATGGCACTAGAAGGCTTTCACTGCTCTGAGTTAAAAAACTGAAACAGCTTGGGAGATCTCCTCCCCCCAGTGGGAGAACTGTGTTGTGTTCACCAACCTAGTTATAATATGACAAAAGATTATAGACAGAGTGATTATACCCTCTGGTGATTTGATTTGAGGAAATGGATAACAAAGTGTTTCAGAAAGATTTTTCCATAAAAGCAACTATTTCTACAGAAAATGTGCATAAGTTTTGGCATCCAAACAGACACACAGGAGAGATTCTGATTTCAGTGACATTGCCGCAAACTCCAAAGTATTCAATGTCAAGAGAATTATTCCAGATTATAGCAGTGAAATGGAGATCAGAACAGAGCCTCCTCTTGGAGCTTTCTGATGCCATTTGTGAATTACACACAAAAATTACCTTGAACTAATGCAGAAGGAAAATTTGCAACAGTTGTGGCATTTCCTCATAACCTCAGAAGTTAAATTCTTATGAGGATAGAAGGATTTGGGTTTAATTTGATTACATTTCATCCATATTAAATGTAACCAAAAAAAAGGTTTTCTTCCTCATAAGATTAAAAAATATCTTAATGCTGTACAAAGCTAAAACGATGGGAGAGTGAAATACAAAAACTTGTACAAATTTTAGAAAAATATTTAAAATATACATTCAAAATATCTAAAAATTTTTAGAAAATATTTTAGATGTCCTGACTTTGTATTGACATCTCCACTACCTCCCTGACTTTTCTAGATGAAACAATGAGGAAACTGATGATTATATGCTACAGCCTATTCTTCAGGTAATGTTGGGGTTTATTCCAATTCAGAGAACACGCTCATAATTTCTTATACTTGAATACAACTAAAAGAGTCTCCTAGCTCTGTTGATGGCATAATGCTCTCATAATTTATTCCCCTGGGAAAACACAGTGTGTCTCTAAGAAGAAAATTCACACTGACTCAAAAGCAACTGCAGTCAAAGAGTTAATATAGAAAAACCTTTCCTAGTTGTTAAAAAATATAGACACTGCAAGACAAAGGGTGAAACCCAACAAATTATAAGGAAAGACAACGAGGGCATTGGGAAAGTAGCTGCATACATTCTGGTCATTGGTGAAAAAAAAGTTAGGCTACTAGCATGCAGAATAGAAACTGAAGTCCTTTTTTCTAACCAATATAACATGGTTTCAGCTAATTTTTCCCAAGTAAACAGATTATGATATGATATGAAACTACATATTGTAAACAGGAAGTTATGTCAATGAGGGCATATATTCACCTCAAAAAAGGTGCGGCTACTCCAACTAGCCTATAGAGATAACTGGAAAATTCAGTCAAAATGGAGAACACTGACAGAAAATAAGAGATAGTTTTTGGCCAAACCTCAAAAGTAGTGACAATGAGGAAGAGACAAAGATATCAGACAAAAGAGATCAAAGTCCTAATTCTCCTGTTCCACAGAGACTTATGTGAATGCCTGAGGTATGGGTCAGGATAAAGACACAAAACTTTCTGAAGGACTGCATCCAGGCATTTATTCAGCAATTCAGCAATTCTCAGGAATTAATAATCTCAGGATTAATGGATGACTAATAGACTGAAAACTACAGATTCACAAAACATAAAAAGCTGATGAAGAATGTAGTTGCCACCTTGCAAGCAGCAAGAATTAACAAAGCTTTCACATGTACTTTGTAAAGTGCTGCAGGTTACACCTGAACCAGATATTTTGTTTCCAAAGAATCACAGAATGGATCAGGTTGGAAGGGACAATAGTGGGTCTGGTCCAACCTCCTTGCTCAAGCAGGGTCATCCCAGAGCACAGGGCACAGGATTGTGTCCAGATGGTTCTCAAATATTTCCAGCAAGGGCAATCCACAACCTCTCTGGACAATCTGTTCCAGTGCTCAGTCACCTGCACAGTAAAGAAGTTCTGAGGTTCTTCCTTGTATTCAGGTGGAACTTGTGCATCAATTTCTCCCGGTTGCCTCTTGTCCTATTGATTGGCACCACTAAGACAAGCCTGGCTCCATTCCCTTGACACCCTCCCTTCAGATACTTCTACACATTGATGAAGTCTCCTCTCAGTTGTCTCTATAGATTTGCTGCTATAGTAGTTATTAATATGCAAACATCTTTTTTTTTCTGACGTAGTCAAATCATTGATGCAAAATTTGAGAGAGGTATTCATATTCAGCCTAGATGATACATGTAACATGCCAAAAAGTCTCCATGTAAGGAATATGCACATCAGGAAGACAGTTTCAAGAGGTCCAGAAGGACAAAGATCCACATATGTCAAAAGCAAGTGGAAGTAGAATCAAGAACACAGAAAATTATCTCCAACATAGTCTCAGATGACTCAGAGAAAAAATGTCCTTTCTTTTCAGATTTGGGGAATACAGGAGAGAAGAAAAAATATTTGCAAATAAGTTTCCTTCATTATATTATGTTTTATGATAAGTAATTCCTATGAATGACTAAATAAAATCATCTTCCTCTGTATTTTGTTTACTACAAATTAAAATTTCTTAGTTCCCTTCTCCTTGTTAATTCCCAACAATCTATTATTATATAAGGCACATTTATTTATTAATATAAAACCTAAAAATAACTCCACTCTTATTTGATATGTCCAGTTCCAATAATCTTTTAGTTAGAAGTGTCCAATTCCAATATTCTAACTGAAAGATTAGGTGGTAGGATAATTTCAATTTTCCAGTTAAAATTCAGAAAAAATATTTCTTTGTAAAAAGATACAAAACACGCATAAAATCTTTTCCTGCTTTAAGAGACTTTACATTATTTTTGCTCCATGTTGTTGTGCCAACTCAAACAACTGGTCTTCAAAAAGTTTAAAAGTTTCACTGTATTAGCATTTGTTCTGTGATCTTGAGGGTAATGGAAACTGTAAGTATGAGCTGAATAGCCTATCTGTTATAAAGTCAATCTTCTAGTCATATAGCCCCTCTATCCCAAAACCTTTTTAAAACATTTAAAATTATTTGGTAATTTCTAAGTCAATCCCTTGATGAACCATCTCAGTCCCATTTCTATCACTGAAAGACACAGCCCATTCTCATGTAAGATAAAAGATTAATTTCTTAAGGAGCATACTGAATCTTGTGCTAATTAAGGACAACATTAAGATCAGACAAACTATAACTTATCTAAAATATTTGGAGTGAGAGTTAATCTACTAAATGTTGCAGCATTTCAGAACTAGCATATACCTCCCTCAACTTTGAAAATTTTCACTTTGAGATTACATTTCTTAAAAATTAAAAACAGTTTTGGTCTTTGTTATAATTTGAATTAGAATTTAAGATAGTATCCTGTATTTCACTTTAAATGAAGACCAAATACTCCTAAGAATGAAAGTCTGCCTTCAGGGATGCTATCAAAGTAAAGCAGACTACTGCATTCTTCCACACTCGTACTATGAAATTCCTCTGAGAAGTGGCTATTCCCTAAACAGGATGCAGCAGAAGCACGATATTCACTCTCCAGTCTTAATTACCAAAATGACTAAAACTACTTTGCATTGTTTTAATTAAAAACTTTACAGATTTCTGCATGTGCTTTATACTTTATACATGTCAATTAATGTATGTGACATATATGTGACCCCCTAAAGAATGAAAAATTAACACTTAAAAATTTGCTTTCTCAATTTAAGTATTTCACTTGTTATGATCATTTAATGAGGCCAAAAAAACATAACAGCTGCAAAGTCACCAGGTAGACATAATTGGATTTCAAATATTACAGTGATTAAGTACAAGGGGAAAAGAATGCTGTGAGCCAGAAAGCTGGATTTCTTTAGAGCTACATGCAGCTGCACTGTGGAAGAACATATCTACCTGAAATGCTTCTTGGATTTATACTGGTCTTTGGGTTTACTCAACAAAATTTAATACATAAAAGTCACCCAAATTACAGTCAGTTGAACTTCACAATTTGGAGCCTAAATATTATCTTACTTGAAAGCAAGGAACCATGTTTTTAAGAGCAGGAGAACAATATTTCATATTACTGTATAGTTTTGAAGCACAGATCTCTTTCAGTATTTTAGTTGTAAATGACCTCTAATTAATTCAGTACTATTTTATGCATGCAAAGGCATTAGTTCTAAATGTTCACATAGAAGTGAATATTTAATCTGTTAGTGTAGAAGGCATTTCAGGATAAAGTTTTCAAACTATTTACTTTAGCTTACCTTAACACGACAAACTATTTTTCCCCACAAAACCTAACAAAACCCAAAAAAACTATCAGAATGCTTTGGAAGGTAATTATAGCTGAAATTAGTAATAATTTTAACACATCAAGTAAAAAGTGAAAGAATGGCAAACAGAAGAATATTCCCAGAGGATTAACTATGGCTGTCATAATCTTTTTACAGCTCAATTTTCTTCTCTATTTCACTTAATTTCACTCTTTTGCTACCCAAGATGGCAGCCCTGTTTTACTGTATAGATATTAGATGACATTTTCCTAAATTTTACAAGAAAAGACTACAAGCATAGTCAGTATGTTTTGCTACAAGAACACAACTATTTTGTTTTCATGAATCACAGCTAAACTAGCAGTGCTCACAGAAGCTTTCCTATCACAGGAAAATAAAAGGGAGGTGAGGGATGATGAATTTGTGTGATGGCATCACCACCGTGTGGGAACTATAAAAGTTTAAGTACCAAAAGACAAAAAGTACAACAGTTTCAAAAGCGATTTGGAAAATTTAATTACTTCTGATTGTAAAATTTATTTTTGTTTGTGCATTACCATCAGCATTGAATGAAATATGCTACAATGGAGAAGGCAATGTATACTCTCACAAATCCCCCTGAGATACATCTCTCAAACTAAGCCAAACAAAAACTGAAAACCTCCTCTTTGGTAGCATAATCTCCTCTAGACTGCATCCTTTGGTAACACACAACACACAGTGTAGCTGAGACTTCTACATGCCAAATCTGGGTTTGTATTTTATTAAAATAAGAACCTAAACTAGTTGCAAGAATTAAAAAGTTTCTCAGAAATGCTGCTCTTCTGCGCAAAAAAAAAACCAACAAAAAACAAAACCAAAAAACCCCAGCCCTTTTTTTTTCCTTTCTTTAAGTATTCAGAACCAGTTTCATTGGCTGAATCTTTAAACAAATTAAAATCCTGACAGGTAAAAGCAGGTCCTTTGTTAGATTACTTCTAGGTACAGGCAGATGCATCTACTCCCACAGTGGCTCAGCAGGTGTTTTTCAGCAGCTGGTGCCCTTTACTGGTTTGCCTTTGTAAGTGTTCCCATCAGATTTTCAACTATTTCAGAGGCAGCACTACACAATATACACACACTTGGCAGCTGTGTAGAAAATGAAACAGGCTTAACATTTTATTCAAATCAGATGCAATCAATTTTATCTCATGTTAATATTAAAGGGCCCATTTCTCTATTCATATTTACTACTTGCATGAAAAAGAAGAATCTAAACAACTGTAAGAATGTATAACACTTACAAGACAGTATCTACTAAATATTTTAAAGCAATTTTTGCTTAGTATATTATACACAGCCATACTAGTTTAAAGAAAAGACTAAAAGAAATGAAGTTCCCTATATTCACCAGTGCAGATGTCCCTATTAGATTCTGACCCATATTATCAATTAATTGTTATTCTCTTTGAAATTCTCTGCCCAAGGAGAGATAACTCAAAATTTTACACAGCTCTTTTCAAAACAAAAAAGGTTGTACATTACTAGTACTTAGAATAAACAAATTCTCTCTAAATGAGCAGATCTGTTAAAGTTTCAATTATAACCTCACTAATGAAAGGACATTTGAAAACACTATTTTATATTCACAAGGATTTTTTTCTTGCTTTATCTACATTTATTAGTGGGCTCTGCCAGTTGTCAATATCAAGCCCTTGAAAATAAAAATGTACATAAAAGCACAGCCCAGACTGATACAGCAAAAAGCATATTTACCAGTTTTCCATAGCATCCTTGCCCTTCTCAACATCTCCAGTGTCTCAAATGTGGTTTGTTCATGTAATACAACCATCAAACTTATAAGATGTTAAAAGGGTCTTATTATGAGTATGTAAATAATTAAACTAGCACACACACACACAAAATCTATAATGTATTTGTTGGGGCAAAAAGGTTCAAGCTGGAAGATTTGACAAGGATGTAACAGTTTTGCTCCAAGTGACCTTGCAGCTGGGACTTCTAACAATGTCCATATGGGAAAACTCCATTTATCATGCCTAGTGTTGTTCATCCTCTGCCTGTTTTGGGAAGTATTCTGAGAAGATTCCTGTGTTGAGATAACACACCCTCACAGACATGCTTGAGCCTCCTGCTGGGAGAGGGAGATCACAACAATCCAGCCTTGTGATAAACTGCAAATGTGCAAAGCCCTTTGATAATATCAGGGCTTTGGTTGCAGGGCTGATACCTCCACCTTCCCCCTCTGTCCACCAGGATGAGCTAAGCCTAAGGGAGCTCATGTTTTTGCATGTCTCTGCCACTCGGCCTTCCTGGAGAGATAATGAAATAAATTTACTCTTTGCATGGCAACTGTGTTTTGGTGGTCAACCTTGTGTGTCGATTCATGCAGCATTATACAATATACTACCTCCTAACAGCACTTAGAAACTGGTTTTTAAAGAAAAAGGATAAATGCCTTGATAATCTTAAAAAGATTAAAAGCACAAGACTAGAAAAGGTCTCAAACTGAACTGCATGTGAGACTAGAACCAATGCAACTGAAAGAACAAATCATATTTTAAACAACCAATGCAACTGCAAGAACAGATCATATTTTAAACACTCAATTTTAAGACACTGCAAGGTAGGTGAGGACATTACATTACAGCTGAAAAGCAAGGAGAAGCCTATTGGCCAAAAGGTATAAATAGTCTTTCATTGAAAAGTCATCTGAAAAATTTGTGTAGATGAGCACATGCAAATGAAACCTTCCTTCAGTCTGATTCTAAAAGGATCCAACCTGCCCAGGGTCAAACCAAAGCAAATACCAGCCTACCAAAAGACAGGTTTACAGCAGAGGTAAAGAGAGAACACTGTTTTGGAGTAAGAAAGAAGTTACATTGCAAACTACTATGCTGTTTGTATTTTTAAATCAGAGACATATTTATTGTACAATCTGGAAAGATTTGTGGGTGCAAGTGGTTATCTATCAATTTCTCCAGTAATCTGAAATTTTAAGAAAGTATCTACAATACTTCCCCATTCTTATGGGACAATAATAAAAGCCTGTTTTCATAATACTTGTCTGGTGAAAATCCTTCCAATTTGTATAAATATAGTATGTTTTTAGATGGTCACATTACAGTGATTTGATCCACATCATCATACCAAAAATAAAAGCCGCATCATATAAATAGGCCAAGAAGGATGTAGTTTGAGCAAATACAGGCTTACATCTGATCAATTACATAATGCCTAGCTCCAAGCCACAGTGTTTTCTTCCTTTACCTTCATTCCTCCCCATCCCAAAAGAGGTGAACTGTTTATTGCTTCCACAATAGACACATATTGTTCCAGTAAGTGCAAGCTGCTGCTCAGTGAAAACCGCCTTTTGCTTTTCATAGAATCTGACATAAGATCATGCTTCAGTTCTCAGCTACTTCCAGTTATTCATCATTCCCTTTTTTTTTTTTTTTGCAACCTACATACATCTCTTATAGAGACAGAGATTGGCTTGACTAACTTCTTTGCATACAGATCTTTCTTAAAAATAAAATAGTAGAAATCTGACAGGCTGAGGGAAGCAAAGAGAAGGATATATAAAATAGTGGTCTATTAAAAAGCTTCTGTTACTTTAATAATCAACTCTGCATTAATGGGAAATATATATATATACACATGTTATATATGTGTATTTTACATATATAGACATAGTTTACAAAGATATTTTAAACTATCTAAAATGCATATATTACTGTCTTTTTTAAGTCTATGATAATACTGGACTGAGAATGGATGACAAAGACTTCAGAGACACACCTGCCTAACACACAGATGCTTCAGAGAAAATAGTTCCAATTTCTCATCCTGTATTAAGAGATAAGTCTTAAAGACTGTAATAGTATCAAATACCTTTTTGGTGAGTCAAAATTCAGTTTTCAAATTCTAAGGGTAAACCACAATCCTTTCTGACAAATAGCACTGCATTTCAAAATATTATTTTAAAATAGTAATTATTAAATAAAAGAATATTCCATTTCTGTTTTAGTATCACTACTTTAAAAGGGAAAATCTTTATGCTCAGCATACCTCTTTTGAGATAGCTCATTCTTTTCTCTCTTATTTCAGCACTAGCTTAAGCTCTTATTCTGATATTCTAGGAAACCTGCTTTATATATTTTGATACAGATTTTAAATATGCAAAAATAGATATAGGTGAAACTACGTTTGGAATAGTAATCTCAGGTTATTGGACAAAAACATCAATCTGTGAAGTATTTCTCAATCACATATATTCCTTTATATCTACCTGCTTCATTATTAATCTTCTCTGTTGGTTTTATGTTTTCAACTTGTCAAACTCCTGCTTATTGGCGAGTGGTCATAACTGCTGATCCTCCCAACCTGTGCTCCTAAGAACTCTGCATCACTGGAGCTGAGACATCCATTTGACATGTTAAATCAAGAAATCCAGATTTTGCATTTCATTATGGAATTAATTCAAAGTTTTACTCTAACATTCATAAAGCCTTGCTATCCCTGCAGTGTACCTGTATTTTAAATACCATATTAGATCTATTTGACATGACCATACCAGGTTTCTTTTCCTTTAAATTATTGAGATACAGGTTTTTTGCTTTAGAGGTGTTACACAAAATAAATAAGGTTAGTAATCTGGCATGCATTAAAATCAGTGATTCTACTGAACAAAAAACCCATCTTACTGGCAAAGGAATATCAGAATAATAGAAAGATATCCAGAAAAATATTATGGTATAATTTCTTGTATTAAAGGTTATATCAATAAAGTAAAATATTTTTTGCAAAATAATTCTTGATTTATCATTATGGGAAGATGTTCTCCATTGCTGAAAGAAACAAGAACTTAGCATTTAGGATATCATACAGTCACATCTATCTTCAGTGCAAGCTGAAGTCAAGTGAGGCACATGTTTAAAAATATTACATTCCATTAATTATGTTCAAGCACAGCAAGTGTCTTTCAAAGGTGGATTCGTAGCCAGCCACAGAGCACGTTTGCTCTGTTTCTACAACGTGAGAATACAGGTAAATTTTTAATTCAGAATACCACTTTAGAGCTTGCACATCATAGCAACAGATCTTTTTGATGAAGTTAATAAACTATTTCTATTAAGAAACAGGATTGTCTTAATGGAAAATATGATAATTTTATCCAAGATGGAAAATAAACTGCTCATTTGGCAAGAAGCACATATTTTTGCTTGCTTTTAGCCAAAGCAATAATATTTATTCCTAGAATTTTAATGAAACAATGTCTAAAGCTTCATTTAAGGGTAAGTGAAATAACCAAACAATTTGATGCAGAAATTTCACATCTGAAATTCTAAATTAACATCTAAATTCTAAAGTAATGATAAAATACCATTAAGTCACATACTGAAAAGAAAATTAAGCCAGAACTTGTAGGTTTTAAGATTGTCATCAGTGTTGAATCTTAACTCCAATTTTTTTGTTCACCTGATATTGCACATATTCAACCTTCTTTGAACCCCCCTCCCTGAAATATGAAGACAGACTGCAAACACTCATATACACTACCAGCCATTTAAGCAAATAGCTTCACCTACATGATTTTCCTTTTCTTAAGTTGGGACTAATGATTATAGAACTTGTAAGCTCTCCTCAGAGCAATTTCTGAGTATAATTCATTGGATAAATGACAAAATTTCAATAAAAAGCAAAATATTTTTTTTTAATTATTCCATAGAGTTCAACTGTCAATTGCTGTTTGGAAAATACACAACTGAAATATGCATGAAGATCAACTTTGGAATTAATGATCCAATATTCTGGATGTGAAAAATGTAATTTATCCAAAAAACATGCATACTTCTATTCAGTAGACTTACCTTGTACAATTCTAAAAACAAGAAAACATTACAGGAAAAGAGAGAATATTGATTTTGTAATAATTCCCTCACATAATGCAGAGAGAAAAAAAATACCTTTCTTATTTAGATCATTAAGCAGTGCTAGTAAAAGGAAATGAAAATAGACTGAAAAAAAAAAGAGATAAATCCTACCCAGAACATTCACTTTACGTAAAAAGTTAAAGTAATTTTCCACCATCAGCAATTTTTTAGATAAAACCTGTTTTCACAATCTTGAAGAGTAACATTCCCTGGCCTGAGTTTATGACTTTAAAGGTACATTTATTTGGAAAAAGTCTGGCAGAAAACCACCTTTGTAATAAATACAAAAAATATATTTCAATAATGGTCAAGCTGCATGTCAACTGAGCAAAGATAATAAAGCTAAGCTTGTGCTTACCCCATTTTTTAAATTCTTATTATTGAAACCACCCAGCTGGCACATCACTTTTACAAATAGTAGAATCGTAATACTTCAGATTAAACTGGTGTGACCAACCAGCTACTTATGAATCACCTGTGCCTGAACTGTGGTAAAACCATAGTTCTCAAAAAAATAATAAATGTCAAGAAAAATAGATATCTACAAAGGGGTTTGGGGGTAGGATTTGTTGCCTTTGCTACTCCTTCCATGGACACACTGCACCCTTCTACCCCTGAACACCAGTGACATTCCTGAGCAGCAGCAGCACCGCTCTCTGTGTGCCACCAGCCCCTGCTCCCAGCTCAACATGGGTAGGAAATAAACATGTGAGACAACACGGGTGCAGTGAAATCGTTGGAGGAGGTGACACAGCAGTTCAAATCATAATGGAGAAAGGTAGGAGTGAAAAAGATGAAAAAGGAATAACACAGAAAGCAGGAAAGTGCTGAAGCCAGCTGTTTATGACCTGCTATGTTATGTTTTTATGGCTGCTAAATTGTGTAAGGTTGCTCACTCCTGATCTCATATTTGCAGTGCATAATGGGATTCGGTAGAAACAGTAGCTATAAAAATCTGGACCTTTGTCAGTTCATATGAATTTCATCTTAGCACCTGTGTTCTTTCATGCAGTGATTTCACCAATCATGAAGTCATAAACTTTTAGGAAAGCTCTGACTCTTTGCAAGAAGGCCCTAACTAAACTGAATATTTACTGTGAAAATACCAGCCATAATATTTCAGACAATATAGTACTAAAACTAGCTTAAACGTGTTATTTCTTCACTCTGGAGTGCAGTGGCAGATGCATCCTGGCTACACTGCCAATCCTATAAAAAAGAACCCTGTGTTAATATCTCTACTGGTTTAAGGCATTGCTGCTGCTTTTGGTGTTGGTTCATAGAGGTTTCACCATTTTACCTTATACTTCCGCATAAGAAACTACTAAAAAAGGAGGCATATACATGTTTAAAATGTGGTTAATATGTGGTTTGTTAGAATTGATGTCTAGAAGAATACATTTCTCTTATCTCTTCTCAAACAGTGTTTACAGGAAATAAGAATCTAAATCTTAACTAATACTTTAAATCATTTAAAATGCAAGATTACTTCCAACTTATATGATGCAGAGCTTTAATTTTTGGCCAGGAGTTCAAAATATAAATGAACTCCTTATGAACTCAGTTCTGACCTTAGGAGTTTTGAAAATGAAATGCAACAGTGTATTCAGCAATACACATGTTATACAGTCAAATGCTCTCCCCAAACTGCTGACAATGTGATCAAAATCACATAGCTCATGAGAAACAGATAGAGAGTTCTCAGAATTATTTTCATGCAAATGAAAGCATACAGACTAAAAAGAAAAGGAAGAAGAATATTTATAATTTTTAATACCATCAGGATTTCCCCAGAGAATAGCAAGTGCTTAGAAAGCTCAATATATAATACTGAAAACCCCAGCAACAATAAATGGCTTGGTTGTTCTGTGCCTTTTTTCCCTTGTGGATTATGGGTTGCATGTGTATTGACTTGTTAAACAGGCTGAGTACCTTTGTGTCTAGACTAACTCAATGTCTTACATCAAAACCCTACCACTAATGGCACCTCATAGTAGTCAACAGCAGTAGAACTGTCAGCTTCCTCATGATGCCTTTAGAAGTTCCTAGTCATGAAATATCTAGTTATATTTACTGTTATCTCTATTCCTTGCCCCCCTACTCAAATTTTAGATAATTCTGAAAACATATCCATACAGAGATACAACAGAGCTATTTTATGAGCACCTATACATGCTAGGGAAACACCTGAAAATCATCATATTTCTGCTTTTGCTTACACCAGTTAATCAAAAATAAAATATACTGACAGAAAATATTCACGCTCTCTAAACTGACTCCAGTTAATTGGCAAAAATCTGAAACACCCACTAAGGTGTTTCTGAGCTTGGAGATTTAAAACAGTCATGCAGACAAAACAAAAAAAAAAAAGTATTTTTCCCTTACAAAGATACTTACATCTTGACAAGGTATGTCTTAAGTTATGTATTGGCAATTCCAGACTCTTTTAGCTCATTGACAAAAACTTTCTATTTAACAAATTTCAAATCTATGAGTCTCATTAGTAGAATCAGGAAGCTGACAAGTCCTGCAGCTGGAGAAACTTCATAAATTTGCCATCTGTTGTCACAAATTGATACTAAACTTGGGGGCAGAAATTACATACATGCATGTTCAAACAATCAAAACTGTATTTGTTGCTGACACTTCTATTTGATCTCATGCAATAAGAATCATATCAAAGAGTAAAGTTGTGAAGATTATTTCTATTTTGAAATTTCACTGCAAAACTGAAAAGCAGACCTCTTGATACACAATCTACAAAAGAGAATTACTTATTAAATTTGTATAACTGATGCATTTTTTAACATTTATTTTAAATATTATATGTGCAAAAATCTGCAAACCATTCATATTAGATAGGTATTTTTCTGTCTCAACCATATTTTTTCTGAAACCACTTACTGCCTTTTGAAATATTGGTACTTCTTGCAAAAAGTTTACAGATTTGTAGGTAGTATTTATCTTAGGAAAAAGACATTTTATTGCAAAAAGCTGTCATGCTGAATATTGTCATATAAAATGACAATAGCTGCAGTGGCTGTATTTTTCTATCTGGTTAAGGGCTGTTAGTCAATTCATAAACACAACATTAGGTACTCTCACCTAAGCAGAAAAGAATAGATTCAGATTCTAAAATTAAACTGTCTTCTGTTTTGAAAGAGTTAAATCTTTACATAAGACAATCTTTACTCAGAATCCTGATATTGTTCTGTGTATATTTTCATTTCCTTCTTTCCCAGAGAGAAAAAGTGGAAAAAATGTATCCATGTTATATGCTGCAGAACTAAGAGACATAAAACCTTCTTCATTCGTGCACAGAGCTTGCCTTTTATGTCTCTGTTCAAATCAATACCAAATCTTCCACTTTTCAATAGATTTGACATATACAACAAGGAGTAAAAAAATACCTGTGATGGAGTACTGCAAGTTCTAGACTGTAAATAAGTAACAAGAAATTTAGTTCCCTTTACCTCAGCTTTTTCACCATTTTAAATCAGTAAAAGTTGAAATGTTAACATCTGTTTTATCTGCTTTTTTCCTCTCTGCTCTTTACTTTCTATCATCAAAGCAGATTTCGAGATGACTTTGCACCCCATACAGTCTGTATAACACCATATTTAACACCCCTGAACTGCATCAGGCGCTGAGACTGGTGCAGAATAGTGCTGTGCACTCAGAGGCCAACCTGTACAGGTCAAGGTACAGAAGCTCAGGCTCACTTCTCCCTGTGATCTTCAGAAGAGAACGGAATCGCTGTAATACTTTCATTTCATTTTAGTGATTCAGATCACAGCTCAAAACCATAAATAACTGAAAATGTAATACCAAAGGAATTGAGAACGGCAACTCATGAACAAGTGGTTCAGATCAGGAATTCCTTGAATCTGAGTCAACATGAAAGGGATTATATCACTGAACTACGTCTCCCAATAAATATTTTTCAAATTAGTAGTGAAGAAATTAACTGGCTGCATTTACCTATCATGTATTGCTGGGAAAACTGGCAATATTTCCAGTTAAATTTTGGTAATACAAAGTAAAAGTTAATTTAATATCCTTGAAGTGGTATACTCACCTCATCTAAGTCTTTAATGTAAACAATTTTCTCTTCAATACCAATAGGCATTGGTTCACTATGGGGGATCTTCACCTCTTCATACATTTTATTGTTTTCTCGCTGAACTGACTCTGGTAAGAACACCTAAAAATGTATTAGAGGGAAATTAATTAAAAGTATTAAACTAGAAAGTATGATTATGTATATCTCTCTTCGAACAATGCTTTATCACTTTCCTTCAAAAAATGAATCCAAAGCAAAGGCAAATCTCACTCACTCATTTTACAGATAGCACTGAACCTCCAAATGGAAAATAATCAGTTTTACTACTCAGAAAATAGTCCCAACCCCCCCAAAAAAGATAACTGTTTTATTAAATTTCAGAATCCTTTAGATCTAGAATTTCATAAAACGTTCATTCTGTTAAAGTCAATTCAAAGGTATTCAAAAGTGATACCATTTAAATGGCCCTAGAAATAAAAGCAAATACATTAGTTGAGAATGAGACTATTTCTTACAGAGTCAAAATAAAAATAGAATACATCAAAGTGTTTAAAACCCTCTGCAAAGAAGCACTGCTTCATACATTGGATTCTGAGAGGAAGGAGACTAAGGAAACAAAGGGAATCCTGCTGCACATTACTCATTGAGAAAGATGTACTGTTCAAGAAGGGTCATGCACCAACATACCTTTGCACCCCCAATGAATGCTGATGTTTTCATAGCTTCAGCTCGGGAATCATAGACATGTGGATAATGAATTTTTTCGAAGCTCATCTCTCTCTGTCTACTTAGGACTGGCATACTTCGAGCATTCAGAAGTGCTAGTTCTCTGTGAGCAGAAAAATACTTGTAGCAATTCTGCCCATTTCAGGCTGCCATCACAAAAACTGAACATGGTATATTAAAGTCAGAGCAAGAGTTGAGGAAATTTTAAAAAAAAAATTACAGTTATTCTCTGGCACTAGTTAGACCAAATCCTTATAACACATAGTTTAGATAAAATTCAGAAGCACAATCCAACAAGCGCAAGGCTTTCCTAAAAGCAGTTTTGACTCTTTTTAAGCAATAAAGCAACATGATTTCACAGTTAGATACCAGTCTCGGTGTATTTTTCTCCATACAAAATACAACAGCTTATTTGCTCCTTATCCTCTCCCTCCTCTACTCCTCCCACTACCTTCTAGCTGACAACTTGGAAAATAGTACCCATTAATCTTGAGAGAAAAAAAGAAAGATAGTTCTGATAGATTTAGTACAGACTTCATAAATCCTAAGCAAGTAGTGTGCATACAGGAACTAAGAAAGATAGCCTACCCCACTAATCTGCAATTCCAGCCCACATAGATGAGATCAAGAAGATTCTCATTAAGCGAATCACTGCTTTCTTTCCTGAAAATTAGGTTTTCATATTAAAAAAAATTCTATGCTTGCAATAAAACGTGACTTGAAGTCAGAATCACCTAATCACCAAAGCAAACTAAAAGAAAATAAACTGTTATGATAAGCTGAAGTAGGAATTACAACAGAAGCATTTCTCAACTTTGGGGATTTATTACCTTTGCATCCGCAGCTCTTTGGGATCAAAGCACATTTGTCCTTCTCCAGAAACTTCTCCATCTTCCCCAGCTTGTTTTTCTTTTCTGGCATTTCGTTTTTCTTCCCGACGATATTGTTTCATTAACAACTTTTCTTGCTCAGACTGAATCGTGACTTGACAACCATAATTTGGCTTAGCATTTTCTCCTATAAACTTCTTGCACTGTTCTGCAATATGATAACAGGCATGCATCTCCATAAGTACTGGATTCCATCTTTTTTCATTCTAAAGGTTTGGGCTTTTGACATTTGATTGGGGTTTCATGCTTGTTTTGGGGGGGTTGTGTGTGCGTGTGTGAGTGTACAGTGTGTTTAAAAATAGTTGAGTTTTATGTAGACTGTGCAGCAGTTGGCCTCAAGACACCTAAAAGTACCACCAGGTCATGTCCCAAAGGTAGGACATTTAAAATAAAAAACACAAAACACTTAATCCCAAAACAAGGGAATGGACTAAAAGCAAAAGAAAGGGCATTTTTTTTGATTTCTGTATTTATAATAACTTCATCTACAGTGGAAATGCCTCTTTGCCTCTTATCACTGCTCTTACATACTTGCACTAATAAGCAGAATGGTGTGAAAATAGATTAAACAGGGTAATTTTTTTAAAAAACAACTAGTGTATATATGCTAGATAACACGATTGTATTGAAAGCATACTCACAATGCAATTTCCCTGAACAAGTGAGAAAATCTATCCTACTCTATACAATCACAAGGACTCCTTCCTTTTATGTCAATAAGCAGTAGAATTATCAAGAAGAATCAGAAACACAGAACAATTACAGTAAACAATAAATCTAGGGGAGCAGGGAACCCAAAAAAGCTCAGTTACATTCAACTTTCTGAGATCATTACTAGCCAAAACCAGACACAACCAAGTCTTGCATATACAAAAGGCTGAGAGAGACTTATTTTGTTTTCATTTTAACAATATTGGTGGTTATAAATGTCATTTTTCAAAATTCTGCAAACAGATTATTAGTTTATATAGGTTTGACTGAATATTAAATACTTAACTCAGTTATGCTTCATATGTATTTCTGCAGCCAAACTCCGAAGTGAAAAATTTGAAAATCTTTTTTCATCAAATAAACCCACTTGACTGACATTTTGAACAATTTCTGCAGCTTAGTTTTCACCTACAGCAACAGTGAAACTCCTACATCTCACAGCATGCATACTGGATAAGGCAACAATAACTCGTTAAATAGCATTGATAAAATTCTAATAAACTGTCAAAATGTCCACATTAATACCATCATGTCTGCAGCTTTAACTCTCTTTCTCTCTCTCGTATTAAAAGGGGACAAAAATGGATGAAATTTCCTGACCAAATTTAATTCAGACTGAACACACCAGGTCAAGGAAATGTTACTTGATTTGTCACCTTTACTGCCACAGAAGTAAACTACATAACAAATAGTCAAATAATACAGCATGGTACAAAAATGCAGCATATGTACAGTTTCTTGACTTGTGCTTATTTTTCAAAGGCACAAATTACTCAAAGTTGACTACATTTCTGCAGACAGAAATTATTCCCTTCCCCAAGTGAAATTTTGGAAAGATAAGACTTCAATCCTCATTAGAAATATCATTTTGATCAACTTAAAAAGAAAAAAATCCTTATTAAAATTAAAAGACTGAACTCAGGGCTAGAGCATCTTCAATCTCAGAGAAGATATCCTGAATATCACTGACTTTTTTACCACAGTTAAAGAAGGGTTCTGTCATCAGTGAAAAAAAGCATAAAATCAGTTATGCTTCTCTATTGTCTGAAAAACATAACATTGAAAATATTCTTCCTCCACATTCTAGCAGAAATTACTGTGATAGATTTTACTGATGGCATAATGAAGAATAATTTCGTAAAAGCTTCCAAAATACTACTTCTGCTAAGTGACAAGAAAATACTCCTGTAACAAAACTCTGTACATAAGAGAAAAATACACTAATTCCACTTCTACAGAATGTATTTTAATTTGCTATTTGATTACCTAAGAAGGGAAAACTATCAGGACACAAAGCCTTGTTATATAGCAAGACATTCCTCTTTGTAATCACGAACAGGTAAAACTTAACAGTTGTTCTGATGAGTTTAGACTAACCATTAGCACAGCAAGAGATGAACTTCTAAACACTTGCTTATATAACATTTCATTGAAGGTAAATATTAAAAAGGGGTCATTTGCATTTTAAAATTATTGTGGAGATACATAAGTCCACCATTACTGGCTCTATTCACATTTTTCTAACTCCATATGCTGTGAACACACAATGGGCTGCGTGGTGCTATGTCCATGCAAGATTTATCCCAAGTCACAAGCCATATGTTATCAGATTTATTTTTGTCAGAGAAGAAAATAATAAGACTTATTTTAAAACAGCGATCTTTAAAACCTATTTTAAAATAATTACTCGGTGCAGACAAATTAACTTATAAAAGCAAAAATCACAGTACAAAAACTGAATCTCTTTTTTCCCCCTCTCACTTATTCATGCTTAAGCTTGACTTTATGATTTTCAGAAGTGGTTGATACTGTGTATTTCTTCCCCAAGGCCTACATTAGATGATAGTACAAAGTAGAGAGGAAGCAGGAAAGCAAATGAGGAATCGCTGAAGATCAGATTATTTCCAGAGTAATCCATTAAACCAGGAGAAGTGCAACTGTTAATACATTCAAAATTTGCACATGCCCATAGGCAGTTGAAAACTAAATAAATGTATGCAATGTATATTTGTTTCTTCTGTATAATCAAACTACCATTTCTTTGTTTAAGCTTAGAAATACATTCCCCTGTGTCTCCTGGGTTGTTTTTTTTTGCTTGCTTTTTAATTACACATGGACAGTACTACTGTTGGAAATAGAACAGTTAGAAAACTACTTTTTATCTGATTTGGAACAAAAATTTTGTAGTCACTTACCTTGCAGAGCCTGAAACCTGTTATCATTTGGATAAGTCAAAGATCTTTCCAGAATCAGAGATCTGTTCTGTAGGAGTTTCTCTATGAGTTCAAAACCTTCAGGGCCTAGCAATTCAAATAACTGCAAAGAAAATAAAGTCATAAGTCATATCCAAATGTACATAAATTTATAAATAGAACTGCAATATTTCCATCCTTGGCAACATCTTATCTGTTGACAATATCAAACAAATTAATGAATTTCAGCTCCCAGTAAATCAACCCAAAGTGTATAATTTCTAATACCACGTTCTTTATTACAAAAAGGGAGAATTACAGAAAGTTTTCAGCCAAAAATAGCTCAAAATCTGTGAATTTTGTCTATTAAGTAAAACTTCCTTTCTCTTGGGGATTCTTGTAAAAAATTTAACTCTTCTCAAGACTAAACTTTACATGTCTTTATGGTTATTTATATATGCTGTAAGTTTACTTCTCCATAATCTATGCAGATGAATCGAGAACCAATGCTTTCTCAGGAAGGTCAGATATGTAGGAAGTTATTCCCCTTGAGATGTGGCCTACTGCATTTTCACAGGCTCATACTAAAAAAAATTAAATATCATAGATGTGGAGTACAGCAGGAATATGAAGAAACAATTAAGATGACACTAGTATGGACTTCAGTCTATAGTACTTGTACAAATAATCCTGTGTGTAATTTGAACACATAATGTAAGTGGTTGGACACTAGAAAAGAATTCTGTACCAGTAAGTGATATTTTGGCCCAATGATTTTCTTACTCAAATGATTCTCTTGTAGCAGGTTAGATAAACACAGTTCCCTATTTAAAGTTCCATTTTCTACATAATACTGGGTTTTAATGGAAAAAAAAAAGCCACCCAAAACATTAAAAGCACTTTCATCTCTATCTTATCTATAATTATATTGTCAAAAATCAAAGCATTACAGTAAGCAGTAAGTTACTCAAAACCCATTCTTGATTTTTAATACTGCTCAAAACAATTTTTCTCCATCTTTTTCAATTTCCAAAAAGGAAACCAGGGCAGTTTCTCCTTAGTACTTTTTGAATTTGCTGCTAATATTATCCACATAACTTCAGGAATCAGGTAAGAATACAACTGCACTTTGATGTGATGTTCTATGAAAGTGTAAGACTTTGGCATTGTAGGATTCAAGTATTTCTGTTCTAACTATAAAAGGAGAGAGAGGTCTCTTACTGTCCTGTATGTAATTTGCCAACTCCTTAACAACGAATTTTTCAATGGCTCTCTATGACTACTGCCCTCAGGGAACACCTCGAAATAACTTTATTGCCTCTTCATGTATTTGCAAAATTCTGAACAGTGCCAATGGCACCAAATCAATTATCCCTTTTTTTTTCAGACCAATCTGTACTTCATAATACAAGCTGTCACTTAAAAATAAGGGAGGAAAAAAAAAGAAAAAAGTGTTATTCCGGGCCCTCAGGGGTTTCTAGGAAAACATAAGGTTTGAGCAAATTAGTACAGTGACGGTGCAGTTTGCAGAGACCAGGAAGTAACAGCTGAAAGGTATAAAGTCTTGTATTTCTTTCATGAGAGCAACCAGTGATGGCAAACTGGAGATGCGGTGTCCAGAAAAAGTAAAATAACAGAATACAATAAATTGGACAAATAGAAGATTCTCAGAATTAACAAACTACAAAAATATTGAACAGGGAACTGCTGGTTAGACAGCAATTCTGCTGTCGGGATCTCAAGCTATGGTAGATTTCTCTTTATCCAGCCTTTGCTAGCACTGATCATTAATTCTTCTACTTTGCATAGCTATTTACTGTCACCTTACAGTCACATTTTAACTAATAGTATCTAAACCTATAAGATGACTTTGTTTTTACTTTTCAAAAGAAAGTGTTGATTTAGTACTGGTAAATTTGAGTAGATATTTTCCAGGGGCAAATGCTTAAGATGGGGAGGGAAGAATAATCACAGAGACAACAGGAAAAGAAATGTATTTGAAACAGCCTAATTGTAGAAAGAACTGAACACAAATTTGTCTCGACTTTGCTAATGATTTGTTGACTGTGGAATAGCAGCAACATAGGGAAATTAAATTCTTTCAATTCAACCAGATCTGGGCTCAAACACTAATTTCTCATCAAAGCAGCAGATACAATGTAAGCACACTCAGACTTATCATGTTGCTCCTGCAAAACCCCCAAACTCAAACTCACACCACCACTCCATCGCCATCAGAAGACAAATAACACACTACCCCTAAAACATCCAATGCAGATCTCTATCTCTGCACAGGACTCCAAAACATCTCTCTCACTGGAAGCTGTTAAGAATAATCTAGAAAAGCATCAGTCAGAAAAGACGGGATTTGCCGGGGAAATAGATAACAATGCTTTTTTTGAATGGGATGATATTTTCCCCTCCTGTTTTCCCAATATATTCTGAAACAAAAACCATCCATATCAACACTCTTCACGCAGTTAGAACAGCAGAATCTCACAAGTAGCAATGTTATACAATGTATTCTACTTCATGCTCAGAGATCATGAAGCAAAAACTCCATCCTCCGTGAGCCAGGGGCTCAATGGATGAGCACCAAGGTAAAATTGGACATCCTGATCTCCAGACTAGTCAGAGAGAGCCAAACCCATACAATACTACATGCCAGACTCAGTAACACCTGTGTGGTGAAAGTCACTCCATTTTGCCTTCTTGATGGGTGGACAGATATTCATTTGCTACCAGAAGTTTCAGAACTCTCTTGGTCACCTAATTAGTCTTGCTGCTGAATAGGAAGGAAGCTTTCAGGACATTTTAAACAGATAAGACAGACTTAAGCTCATTGCTCAAAAATGAGGGGGGAAAGCAAAAGAATACAGAAGACCAGAAGCAATGACCTGTTCTTATTGACAAGATGTTTCCCACGCTCATCAGAAGCCTGCCAGAGCTCATGGGTGGAAAACAACGACTGAGAGCTTAACCAAGTACAAGTATTGAGAGAGAGAGAATAAGTTACAGAGCAAGATCTGTCACCACCTACCACTGATGGTAGGAACAGTGACAGTGCTAGAAAAAGTTTGCAAAGACCAGAAATAACTAAACCTGAGGACTTGCAAGACCAAAACATTATTAATATTCATGTTTGTTCATACTGTAGGAGTAATCCATTGCTTCCTAATTAAGGTATTAGTAACTATCACAGAAAGCTGCTGTTTCAAAGTACAATTCTTTACCTTATCATTTTTTGACACTTATGAAAACACGTCCATGCAGGAAGCTTATTACTAGCAAAATCACAGCAGGATAATGAGAAGTAAAATCAGCCCTTAAAAATACATTCTCCCCATCCCTCTCTCCTTCCCAGTTCTACCTCCTTCCCCAGTGGTGCAGGGAGACAGGGAATGGGGATTATGGTCAGTTCATCAACTGCGGTTTCTCCCACTCCTCAGGGTGGGAAGTCCTTTTCCTTTTGCACTTGGAATCCCTCCAAGAGGAGACAGTTCTCCATGAGCTTCTCCAGTGTGAGTCCATCCCATGGGCCACAGTCCCCCTCAAACTGCTGCAACATGAGTCACTCTTCCATGAAGTCCTTCTTTCAAGGACAGGCTGCTCCGGCATGGAGTCCCCACTGGGTCACAAGTCCTACCAGGAAACCTGCTCCAGTATGGGCTTCTCTCTCCACGGGTCTGCAGGCCCCTGCCAGGAGCCAAATGCATGATAACTTTTCATCTTCTTAGATATGTTACCACAGAGGCATTTTCACCATTTCTATCTGGCCCGTCCCTGATCCACAGCACATCCGTCTTTGGTTTTGCTGGACATAGGAAAAGCCTCTAGCAGCTTCTCACAGAAACCACCCTTGAAGCACCCCCAGTACCAAAGCTTGGCCATGTAAACCCAATCCACCAGGGTAGGTGCCAGCATTTCAGATTTGATATGTTATTATATATTCTGGCCTGAAAAATCAACACCCAAGACCCTGAGAGTAGGCAAAGGAATCTGATGAATATTCACAGCTGACTTTCTATTAAGTTATAATGAGATAAACTAGACAGTGGTCAACAGATGGAGAGGCTGTGTGTCAATCAGCAGTTTCTCGAATCCCAGCCAAATTATTACACTCCTTGAAGTGAGTAACAGATTGTGCCCAAAAGGCAACTCAGACTGCCTTTGCTAAGGTCTCACATGACTTCAGCTACTACTCTGTAACCATAAAGTCATAGATGAGTGAGATATATGGTCACTGATATCTGTTCGAGTGATTTTTACATTTCATTTTATGTGCTTAATATCTGCAAGAAAGTGTATTGAGTAATCAATGTAGGAACAAAAGGACAAGGTGTGTCATATAGCATCAGAAAGGTGAGGCAAGGTCCCCTTGCAAATGATTT
The DNA here is from genome assembly GCA_013398075.1 of Notiomystis cincta. Lineage (NCBI taxonomy): Eukaryota > Metazoa > Chordata > Aves > Passeriformes > Notiomystidae > Notiomystis > Notiomystis cincta. The sequence goes on from VZRX01003921.1 coordinate 110,352, forward strand.
CTCCTGAATATATGCTAACTCTCTGGAAAAGGCAAGGAGGCAGACAACAGTCTTACATATAGATAGCAGCCTACCTGCTAGAGTTACCAGAAAGAAGTTGAACCCCAACGAGACACATGACATAGCAAATTTTTTCAAGTAATGCTCAGCTGTAAAAAAGTACATCTTTATGTCCAAGACTGGAACAAGATTTTACTCTGAATATTAAATAGCTACTATTCTCTTTTCAATTCTATAAAGTATGATTTACAAGGAGCTTTGGAGGTCCTCAAGTATGAAGCACAGAACTGTGAGTAATACTTTGACATCATAAACTATCTGCCATCACAAGGGCATTTTCTTGACTTCTACATCTTCCTTGAGATGGGAAAGAGCCCTATAAATCTCAGAAAATATTTTGTTTTACAAGTGCACACAAAAATAGACTATGAACAATCCCTGTACCTTGCTTGAGTCTTAGTATTGTTCTATAGCAATAAATGAAACAGAAACCCAAATTCAGCCAACCAGTGGTTGTCCTCTGTACCTCTTTATTTTGATAGCCTAACAGCTGATCTTGGTTACAGAGTCCCACCTACACAATTAATTGTTGTCCCTGCATTTTGTGGCTTGTTTGCAGATGATAATGCTTTACAAAGCACAGTTTTCAAACAGCAGTGGAAGAATTATTACCATACCAAGATCTCAAGTTTCTTCTGTCCTAGTAGCTCTGAAGCAACTGAAATAATTGCTTCACTTAAAAAATTATAGGGTAAATAGAACATTTTTCTTGGGCTACAGGCTTATTGCAAAAGCTGTCTGGTTATAGTATTTAGTATACAGCTTAAAAAGATTGACTAACAAAAACAAGGACATTGAAGATAAAGTGTTTTTTTTTTTTAATATGAAAAATTCAACACAAACTTCATTGATATAATATATACTGTGATTGCTAATTACTACTTTGCTAAAAAGTAAGAGACTATCACTCCCTCTAAAAACTAGACTATAGAAGAACACTTGGTTTAAAACTATATCTCAGATGTTTTGTCTTTTCATGTTTCTTACAGGTTGATTAAAATGAGACAAGCCAGATAAAGCATGACTTCTTACCATTGTTATTAATAACAGGTATTAGGCGCGTGAGAAAGTAATTCAGCTCTCAGATCTGCTTTTCTTTTTGAAAAGCCTGGCTTTTTTGAATAGAACACCCATTACATTTAGTCCATCTATACAGAAACTATCTTCCCTACAAACCACCTAGGAGACTCAGGAGAGTCTAAGCAAGTTCAGCTTAACTGCACTGGTCTCACAACAAACCGAACAGGAACCAGACACTTCAAGCCCTCTTAAGACAACTTGTTGATAACCTGTGCGCATGCACAGTGCTTTTCTGACAGCTCTTCCTCCACACAGAGGCTGGAGGACTCTCACATTGCAATCTCACTGATCACAGGAATCAGATAAGGCAGAACAAGCAAACATTCTAAGGGAACAAGGAGCACGTGGCTCTCAGGCAGCCTTCAGTGGAATCAAACACCATCTTCCAAAGGATGAATGAATAATTAACTACATAAAAATTTAGAAATAGGCAGATTAAAAAAAAAAAAGCAGTAAAATTCCAGGAATTCCTCCAACAAAAACTTTGAATTTTACTTATATGATAGAAGACTGACTAAGGAAGCTGATGGAAAAGTTTTCATATAACATTGTCTTTGGAAAGACATCTGCGCAAAGATAATGAAATCATAGCAAATTCTTACTCAGCTTGTTTACTTTTCCCATTACTGCATTTGCAGTCCAGCAAAAACTGATGGAAATCTGGTCTTCAGTATGGGACACAATTTTAGTCCAGGAGTACAAGTATAAGGAAGACATGGCCAATTGCTCTTTTTAATACCATCTCTCCTCAGCATATTGGGATTATGCTCTATTTTTATGTATTTCTGTATCCACAGATGACTATACAATTTTACTCCAACTAGTATTTACACCAGTAAAAATACATGAATCACAGCAAGGAAAACTTCAAAAATAGTTTTAAAACATGAAAGAAGATGTCTTAGAAGACTCAGCCTACAGGTACAAGGCTTCTTTTAAATAAAATTGAAATCTATAGTTAAAACACTGAAATTGAACAGTTACAGGAAGAAAAAAGTGGTTTTCTTATGACAAACTTTAAAAATCAGACTATCAGATTGAAAGGGTATGTAAGTATTGCTTAATAGGCCTAAACCTATCTATTTAACTATCAGTTTCGATTACATATAATTCCTTACTATTTGTCTTATAATAAAAAAATAGCACAATCTGTCACAGCATAATTTGAATTTGATGAAAATCTTCCTCCAGCTCCTTGTGCAAATCCATACTAAAACTGCCTACCATGTCTGAAAAAGAGACAAGCACAAAATCACAAATCTTAGCAAATTTTCTCAATATTTTTAGTGAAAGTAAGTAGACTGGAGAGATCATCGCCATCATCATCAATGTTTTAACAGCAACTAATTAGAAACTTAGACAGATGTACTTATTTTGAAAATTTCAAATACACAGCTACAAGGCAACTTATACCAGCTTATTTAGCCTGAAGACTTTGGCAATTAGAAATAATGTCAAACAGCAGCTACAAACAGCAGATTACAGACTTGCCTTATGAAAAGGAAAACCTGAAGACAAATTTAAATGTAGAAAACCTCACTGTTATATGATTCCTTAAACCAGTGTTTATCTTCAGAAGTATTCTGGGATAAGCTGTTATTGATTTTTGACATTAAAAGAAAAAGTCCTGAAACTAGATAATCACTGCACTTGCAACTTTTCTTACCTGTAGATACAAGGGCAAGGAATTCTGACATTACCCAGCAGAAAACATACATTTATAGACATGATTTCTGTATCAGAATCAATTTGATTTTTTTTAGGGATGAAGATTTAACAAACTTCTAAAATGGCAGTGGTTAGCACAGAATTCTGTTCTGCAAAAAGCAAAAATCTGCAGTTTTCTCACAGGACAGCAATTCCCAAACTTGCCCATTTCAGGAGGAAAGAGTAAAACAAAATACCAGCAAGCCACGGAGCTGGCTTATGCTGCTTAACAGAGATGAATGACAAAGAGTAGCAAGGGACCCTAATCCTGGAAGCTTGTTTTATCTCAATTAGGATAGTCAAGTCAGAACTGTAATATCCTCTGCTGGACCCAGCAGGGTTCCCCAGGGAAATGGGCTATGATGCCAACCCCAGAACTCCAGTACCCTGGGCAGACATACACATGAGTGGGTGAGAAGAAAACAAAGCAAGCCTTGGCCTGAAACAACCTTTTATATCATTTTAGGCACATGAAGACAGAAAAAAAAAAGTATTTCAGAAGATGGAAGCTTATTTTAAAGCCTAGCTTTCCAAGGAAACCAGGGCTACCACATCACCGTGCGTTTAGCACTGTGTGAACTGACAAGTGTTAAGCCCCTTCAGTAACTTCCAGTTTTGACAGAGACAGAAATGTTCAGGGCCAGTAGTGGAGCCAGATTTGAATGACTGCTCTTCGTGCCTCCTGCCCTTATTCCCTGGGAGGTTGCAGCAGGAGCACAGAGGCACTGGCACGCCCCAGTGAGCACCAACACAAGCTCTCTCTCAGCCAGCAAAGCTGCAGCACTCGTGCTGCAGCAGGCACAGCGTAACACCAACCAGCCCTGCAGGAAACCTGGCCCTGCCACTTCCACAGCTCAAGCAGCTGTGGGCTAGGAATTTCTTTGAGGGTTTTCCCCCTCCCCACCTTCCATAAAATGATTTGGAGGAAAGTGATTTTGTGTCTAGTTAATAAGAGAGCCTTAATGTTTCAGGTGCCATCTGATTGCATTTCTTGCAGAACTCGTATTTCCTTATGTCTTCATGCGGATGTGAGAAGAACTCAAAATCAAAGAAAATAAAAAGGGAAAAGTTCCATCAGCTACAGACTGACTTTATCTAAAAAAAGATCTCATTATGTTTAATAATATATTGAAACTGATTCAAAAGGTATCATTAATAGATCAAGCCTCATACCAGCTCAAAGATGCAACACACTTTCTCTCAGTGCAAAACTGAAGAGTTGACAGGAAAGAGGAAAAGTTTCTGACAGGAAGGACAGTGAACAGCTCTCAGCACCAGGATTAAGCCTACCATTTCTTGGCTCTGTCTGTGGCTCTTTCATCATTTCTTAAGTCCCATCCCTAAAAACCAGCACTCAAATGCCATTCAATTGGGTTTTTTATGAAGGCAGACAGCATGGTTCTGTTTTCACAAAAAGACAAAGTTTCCGATCGTCTGTGGGGTTTCAACAGCCCTTGGACAACAACAAAGCTGTATACTTCTGCATTTAAAAAAAGAAGTCCACAACTGAAAAAGGGGGAAAATGCATCAAAAATAAGGATTATTTTCTCTACATGAAAAGGGAGCAGATAAGCTCTATGGTCAAGAATAATGAGATCCAAGCTTTCTATTGTCTGAATATAAAACTCTTGGTAATTTTAATGAAATTACAAAGAAAATATGAGCTTGAAAAGCCAGTCTCATGCCAAGTTAGAAGCTTTGATGATAAGATAAAGATAAAACACCACAGGGGTGATCCACATATGCCTGTACTTTCCCTAAATGGATACTGCTTTTATGAACTAGGCAATGGGGAATAAGCTTTGTGATATGTTAATTTGTTAGGGCTAGAAAGTCATTATACCGAACAAAAGGAAGTGCCTCTTTGACACTTAAAACCAAACAAGTTTTATGAGACAAGTTGCTTTGACATCGAAATATCATATGTCATGCGAGGGTACACACAAAACTAAAAGCTAATGTCATAATTTCATGGTACATTAAGAAAAATGAAGATTAAGATATATCAACATATTATCATATGCAAAGTTTTCATGTGGTGTTGCATATACATAGCAATGAACATTTAAATTAGCTGGTTTTAAGTCAAAATGAATGTTAAACTGTAGCTTTTCAAATATTCTCTCAAAGGAGCCTTAAAAAAAGAGCTATTCCACTTCCTTATTGATTTTAACTAAGATATAATTATAAGAACAGCTTGAATTTTCTACTCTGTATCAATTTCTACAGTAAATTTGTGTGTGAGTAGTTATTAAGAGACAAACCTAACAAATTAGTGAACGGTTACATATAAGCAATACAATTGCAACAGAAATTTAGTCTGACCTCAGGAATGTTCCTTGGCAAAAATCTAAATCATCCAAAGACAAAAGAGAAGCCATATTGCTTTCAGAGAGGTTTGGAGATGAAATTCTGGATGAGTTCAGGAAGAACATAGGCAAATAATGACAGAATAGAAAGTATTAGAAATTACTATTAAAAAAATTGCCTCAGCTATGAGCACTTCCTCTTCTTCATTATGTTTCAGATACTTAAAAAAACTACTACATATTGCTCTTCCATGTTTTCTCATAAGCCTCTTATCTCTGATACATAAGCTAGAGATTCATAACCACTTGTAAACATACAGACAAGGATCCTAGGTAAGTTTCCTAAACTTACAGCTAACTTTACAATCATGGGTAGATTAGTAACAACCACAATAAGGGCTGGCTGAAGAGTTCTTCTCCAGGAGCAAATAAATTATGAACATTTCTGGAAGTCAGATAAGTACTTCCATTTCTTTCCAAAAATAAGCCATTTATAACTTTTGAAGTGCCTTATATGATTTCCAAATAACATTTTCACTATCACTTCAGACTTCTTTCAATACTACAAAAACAAGGTACCCAGTGAACAGTGGTTCAATAGTAATGAAAAAATAGTATCAGCAGCAGAAAGTATGTAACAGATACAGGGACATATCAATACAACCTGTGAAAATTTCCATTACTAAAGAACAGTAGTAATCTAGCCATGGCCTACAGAAAACTGGCTAGTCAATATTTATTGAAAAAATACTAATCAACTTCTGATTCTCAGTGGCTGCTAAAAGCCCTTACTGGCAACTGAACAGCCATGTTCAAATGGAGCAATTAGGTATTTTACAGCATCCTGAAGAACATCTCATGAGGAGTAGACAAATGCTCTGTGTTTAACAGTTCTGAGAGTTGATTCTCATGCACATCTTTTTAGTTATTGCAAAAGTTGTGCTAGAACTGGAAACCACCTTCCCTGGAATCTGAAAGTTAACTGAAACTCTTGGTAAGATTGTTCCTTTCCAAGAGGAAAAGACAATATTCACGAAATATTTGTTTTATGTTGCCAGTCTGTTGATCCCTCCCTCCCTCCCCCCCTTCTGAGTGCCTTTTCCTGCAAGCCACAGTCCACTGATGCACTCCTCCCACACTAAATATGTTTGTATTACTGCTACTTCTTCACATCAAACCAGACTGGCAATTTTTTTTTTTCATATTTCATTTGCTTGGTTTTCCATGCTTTATTTCACATGCTATCTTCTCTATGATGGACTTCCTATGAACCCTTTTCCAATTATTTCAGCATCTTCTATATACAGTAATGATGAAGTCATCTCCTGAAACTGCTTTCTCTATCAGTAAGAATTCCATATTAACATACTCTCCACTTAAGATCAGTTAAAAACCGTAATACTGAAAGTATCTGGCAGTGCTTACAATGAAGACCTTTAAAGTCTTTACAATGTGATATAAACATACAAATGTCGAGGTCTTTAAAATATGTTCAGTCATAATAAAATTGTGGTTCTGTCTTTTGGGAGCTTTAAATGCTAGTACATAGCTGGATGAATATTTTTATGTTTTCAGCATCCGAATTTTTTTAAAGAATGACAATTTAAGTAGCATGTCAAGCTATTTAACACTTAATTTGATTACTTACAGCAAGGAGAGTCAGTAGACTCATTCTAGAATTCCACTTGCAAATTCCACTCAGCTCATTTCCACAGTTTTTCTTTGTCCTCTAATGAACTTAACATGAATACAGAAAGATTTAATTATGACTTCTACATGATAAAATCAAGTACCACACTTTTTTGCCATTCTTACAGGCAGCATCCACAAATCTAATCTTCACAAACTGAGGTCTTCAATAAAGATTGCTGAGTAATACAAGATAGTAATATATAACTATCTATACAATATGCAGTATTCATACTATATTTAATAGAAGTATTAGTACAAATAATATAAGATGCTGAAGCATGGAATGCTTTTGCTGTGTTTCTGCAGTTCATGCCCAGCTCCAGCACAGCATTAACATGCTAAGTTCAGTGGCCTAGAGAACTTCTGCAACATGACAGAAATACACACGAGACACTTAGTTTTGATTTTCCCTGTATTAATGCATATTTGAAAGCTTTTTCACAACATCTTTTATATTTCCATAATAAATATAATAGATGGTTTAAAAAATTGTTTATGTTCTGAACCAAGCTGTTTAGGCAAAGTTTTTTTACAAACTCCTCAAATATATTTTGCTTCTTGAACAAAAAACTTGCTGTGTGACTATCTCTGTTCACACAAGTATTCAGTGTTTGTTAAATGATTTCTGTAGTTATTACTACATCTGCTTGTATCAGTTTTTCAAGACTATTTTATTAACAGTGTAAAATTCAGCAGATTAACTACTCTTTACCACTTTAACTAGTTTAACCAATCAATGTGTAACCAGATACCCAGTTCCACTGTGGGAAAGTCTCATAAAAATGCCATAGCACCATAACATCTAGGTGGCAAAATTTTCCCAAGCAACATAGAAATACATGTTAGTGCAATCCTATTTTGTAACAGTGTATTTTGTTGGCTGTGGGTATATAATACTAGCTAGATATGGTTCAGAAATCACCTCTATAAAATAAGTTAAAATGTAAGTACAGACTAGGACAAATAGTTAAAAAAAAAACCACCTTCTGAAATGAAGGAAAAAGTCTCCAACTGATTTTAATGATGCTCATATTTTATCCCAGTGGTTTTGCCTTTGCTCTTACATGCAAATAATTATTATTTTAAAATACATTACATTTTCCTATTTCTTACACTTTGGACAATCACAACAGCCATTTCACCACTGACTTCAGTTTCTGGCCAATTTAATTTTCTCATTCCCTAACAAAGTGTACTGTTTACTTATGCTTCAGTACATAATGCTATTTATTGTATTTCAGAAGGTGCTTCCCACTAAATTTTTTTTAAAATTATGTATTAACTCTACTTATATTGTCCTCAAGTTCTGCCAAATTGCATTTTGACATCAAAGTTGACTTTCTTCCCCTAATAGTGGCTTAAAGAAAACTGTGCAGGGAAAATAGCAGCCTTGTGCTGAGGTCTCAGAGAACCTTTGGTTCTGCTTCAGATGAGTTAGAGAAGCTGAGGGTCCTATGCCTGAAAAGAAGAGCAGCAGAAAAGCCAAGCTTTGGCTTTGACAGGGAACAGATAACCCTCTGGAAGCAATGAAGCATACACAACTACACTGATGTGCCAAGCTAGTGACAGGTAAAACTGAGTTTCCCACATCAGAACATTTGGAGGAGCCAAGCCTCTGCAGAGTCCAAAACTCGGCATTCTACAAAGCAGCAAGAAGGTGACACTTCAGGTCCTATTTTGCTTAAGAAAAGCAAAGTAAACATCTACTTTCACACCTGCACACTGCTCTTTTCCGATGGTGAAGGTCAGCTTGTAACTAGGGAAATGGCTACACAGAACATGCAAACAAGCTCCACTTGCCCTCTGAGCCAAGCAATAGTATTAGGCAAATATTGAGTCAGAGCCAATTGCACTGTGCACAGACAGTGAAGCTGTTTCTTGAAAGCACTTCTGTTGGAGTCTGCACAACATGTCAGATGAATGATCTCAAAACTAGCACCTGGAAAAAAACTTGTCTGCAAAAAAATGAAATGCTGAAGTACTTTTCACAGTCCATGCTATAACAGGAACTGTGAAGAGTTCAGAGCTCTTAATATAAATTACTTATTCAGATTGCTCATGGAATTGCTCTCAATACAGACCTGAGAATTATTAAACTGAATTCAGATTTAGAAGTGTAAGCTAAGTATTTCTCAGGTCATCAGATTTTTGGATGCTAATAGTTAGAACATACAGTTTTTATGTGCAAATGTTACACTAGAAGGCAATGAGCAAGATGCAAAGAGAGAAGAGTGCCTGCAGCGTTTTCTACTCACAAGCCCCCTGAGCCACTAGCAGGAAACAAAATCTACACACACCTTCCCAGTTTTATTTTAAAACAAAATGCTTGTGATGTTGTGCAATGTTGTATAAGCTCTTCCATTCATTTACCTGAAAGAGTGAATAAGTGTGTGCAGTCTGTAGGAATTAAAAAATATTTTGTAGCTAGTTTGCATTATGAGCTCTAAAATATACTCTTCCTTATTGAATTGTATTTCAGTGTAATCTCAGAGTCTTATATTTGTCTTAGTTTACACATAGAAAAAAAATTTAAACGTTCACATAAATAATGTCAGGCTTTTAAAGGGTATTAGAAATTTAGTCACATGAATTAGGACTTCATGTAATTTTCTCTTATAAGAATAATGACCATTACAGATTCCTGTTTAATGCAAGAAACTAAATGAATGATTTTTCTGGACAACAAATGTCTGTTATTTAGATAGATACTTAATTTAGGAGACCAATTTAACACATCTGAAATTGAGGTCACTTTAAAACCTAATTGAGATTACTTGCAACCCAAGGACTATTTATTTCCTGTATACCATAATTCATTAATTAAGTTACACATAAGGTTAAAATGTAAGTACTTAAAGAAGCACACTCCACTTGCTTATTATGAGATTCTACGAATAACAAACTTGTTACAAAACAAGAAGTTTTTAATTTAAACAAATCCAAACATATTAGGGTAAAGGATTGATTTTTTGGTAAGAAACTCATCAGGGAAAATGAAGACTTAAATTAATATGGAATTAGGTATAAATACAACATGCGAATTTTCTCCAATTACCTCTATTTTTTCATTTGAAGCGGCAGAATCACAGAATGGCTGAGGTTAGAAGAAACCTCTGGAAATGATCTAGTCTCCTGGGTTACAGATTCCACAACCTCTTGAGTAAACTGCTCCTGTGTCTGACCATCCTCACAGTGACAAAAATGTTTATATTTACATGGAATATTCTATAATACAATTTATGTCCACTGTCTCTAGTCCTGCCATTGGGTATCACCAAGAGAAGTCTGGCTCCATTTTCACCATGCCCTCACCATCAGGTCTGATCAGATTCTCAAGACTTCCCTTCTCCAGGCTGAGCAACCCCAGCAGCTTTAGTCTCTTCTTGTACGTTACATGCTCCAGTCCCTTCATCATCCTGGCCAGCCCTTTGCTGGCCTCAGTCCAGTATGTCCACGCTAGATATCCCTCCACACCTTTCAGAGTTTATGTGTACATCCTACTGCTCAAAGCCAAGCCAATAAAATGCATAAGTGTGATGTTAACTAAGAAAGTCTAATATTCAAGTAGTAACTACAGATAGTTTTCATAGCTTTTGCTCTGTGTTTGCTCTTCATTTTATAAGCAAACCGAAGCAAGTATACCTCTGAATAAAATACTATTAATAACGAAGTGAAAACATATGGGAATTCATATATTCTCCAGGTTAAGAGGCAAGTACTGATCAAAGTCAGCCTAGACACACATTTTGTCATGATCAGACTACCACGTGAAATGAAACATCAACGTGTTTTTAATTAAAACTTTTTCGCATTCAGGGACAGCACCAGATAAAGTGATGGTTATCTAAGAACTGTGGGGCTCTTTCAAAGTCAGTCATGACTGAGGAAGGTGCCATTTACCCAGCCTTACAACATATAATTTTCCTTGCAAGCAGTATGAAACACCAAGTAGAGTTTTCCCTGCAAAACATCCAGCAAACATAACAGTGAACATTATGCAGGAAAATTTAAGGAGTCTTATCTCCTTTATCAACCCATCAGTTTTTCGAGTAACACAGTACCAATATCTATATGTAAATCAGAAATTAATTCAGCAGTCAATATTCTTAAAAAAAACCCAAAAAAACAACAAGAAAATACAAAATAGAGACTGTGTTCTAAGAAAATATATATCTTTCTTTAGCAATTCATGAGATACATGATAAAAAGCTTTCTGGAAAAAAAAAAGTCAAACGTACCTGAAGGGCCATAAACATATTATCCATTGTCTTAAGCTCTTTAGGTGCCATTCTGATCAGAATTAACAACACTGACCAGTCCCAGTTTACTGTGACTGATGTGCCATATGGCTTGCAAGTTGCAGTGGAAAGCTGCTATTTCCATTGTCAAATCTTTCCATTATGTTTTGGTTTAGACTCTAAGAATTTCTAAAAACAAAGTATCATTTCTGCAGGCTGAAGGATACACAGTTTAAGAAATGCAACTTAGTTTTCAAGTATCAAGCAAAGACGCTGAAATCCAAGAATCTAATACAGTTCAACAAGGACAAGTATAGTCCAGAAGTGCAGCATAGGCTGGGATGTATCCATGTGGGGAGCAGACCTGAGAGAGTGGAGTGGATTCCCATGGAAAGGACAGGGCAATAGGTACAAGTTAATACTGGAAAGATTTTTTTGGACACCAGAAGAAGATTTTTCACAATGAGAAACTTCAATAGTTGGAATAATCTTTCCAGAGATGTGGTGGATTCCCCAGCACCCTATTAAGATTCAGGTGGGCAGGGTGCTGAGCCATCTTGTCTAGACTATGCCTTTGCCACGAACGGTTGGACCAAATGATCCTTGAGGTCCCTTCCAACACAGTGCTCTATGATTCTATTTATTGGCTCATGTCCCTACATCAGGAAATAATTTTAGTGTATTTTCCTTTGCAGGTGTTCAGGCATATTTTCCATTTTGAGTTCCATGGACCAGTTGACTTCACTATCTAGGTCCCTTACTAAGTACAAATCTCCCTTTTAAAAGGAAAATTTTGACCCACTAAAGTTACTAACAGTACTTGAATTCAGTTCATTTTTAAAATTTATTTTTCTACATTTAAAATATTATTTTGGATATAAGGATAAAGTGGTTAAACAGAAAAGAGCACTGATATAAAAATGAAGCTAGGAGCCAAATTCAGAGTTCACTGTTAACACAGCTTGAGTGCAAAGCAATCTTTCATAAATCTTCAGAAACTGACATGAAATTGTAGGCCAGGGATCACACATCTACAAGGGCAATAACAGTGGATGGGAAAATCTAAATATAATTGGAGATAACTTAAAGGGATATATTTGGGAAAGAATCAAAAAGACATTCAGGTAACTGGCAAGTGACATAAACAAAGCATGGGCATACTCATGATACATCATTTGGTATTTGGTCTAGCACTTCATTAATCTAGAACATGAATAAACAGCAGTTGTCTCACATCTGGAATTCTTTTAAAACATTGCAATTTTCCACATGAGGACTTGTTAAATTTGTGAAGATGAGTGTTAATAGAAGAATTAAAAGTTGGCAAGGAACTGCCTGAAGGGTAAAATGAAAGGAAAGGTAGTGTTTAAAAGGCATAGCATCATCTGAAAAGGAAGTTATAAGCACAGTTCTTTGATGCTCATTTTTAAAACTGCTTTGAAAAAAAAAAAAAAAAAAAGAACAATTGCAGCACAGCACAGGAAAAGTGATCATAAAACCAGCCCTGAATAAAGTCAAAAAGCAGAAAACAAGAGCTCTTTTTAAACACCCAGGCATCAAAACTCTGGAGCAGTCTTCAGAGGAGAAGCTGGGACAAATTTTCCCACATTCTTTTGTTTATGAGTCTTCCTCAGTTTAAGATACTGTATCACTGGGAGAAAATATGCCTTCTAAATTCTGTGAAATTTAAACACATTTTGCTTTCCTTTACTCTCCTGTGCTTTTGCAAAAGGGCTGGTGGCAGATACAGAGGAGCTTCCTGCCAGTTCATTGAATTGACAAACTAGTTAAGCTCCCCTTGTTCCTGATCCCATGAGCATCTACAGGTTCAACCAACAAAGCATATTGGCAGACATTTGTGGTGGGATTAAGGTAGAGCAACAGTAGCAATGTAGATGAACTCATGTGGAGAAAAAAAAATCATTATCTTGCTACCAGTGACAAAGGCAGCTAAGGAAAACTTACAGGCAGAAGCCTGAGAGACAACAGGGCTCCACTTAGAAGAGACTGGGGAAAACTCTAAAAATCTGTTGTTACATCAAGCATTCAGAGGCACAAACACACCACACTGAAAAAAATTTCCCACTTAACAAAGCAACAAAATAATCTATTAATTTCCATTCTGAAATAGGTAAGAAAAGAACTCAATTTCAGTAATAAAGGAATAACCTTTTGGCTCTAATGAAGAGCATATTACTGGATTGAACTAGTATACATACAGGAAGAGGTGCTGCCCAGCTCATGACCTTTTTTTTTCATCATATAAAACTTATATTCCACAACTTGTACTTTTCTGATTTCAGGTCTACTTTGATTTGAAATTAATGTCTTGCAGCCTTGAAGGAAAGATTGAGAACCTTCCAACTCCACTCCAAACCTTTTGGCCTCTTACTGTAGTTTTTACCACCTGACTATTCTCAGGTGTTTACGACAATAAGGAAGAAAATGTATCTCACATTTTCTGTAGGAGTGATTAATACTGAATTGTTTTTAGGAATGAAACAAAAAGTAATGTTGGCTTCACACCACGACAGTTTGTAGTGCAGCTGGATTGTATTTACAAAGCCCTGGATGCCATGGTACATGTTTCAGCTAACCTTTTAATGCAGAGAGCTGGAAACAGTCACAGCTAGAAAGAAGGCAAAAGAAGCCTTGTGCCTGGGCTTCTAAGTGGGCAATTAAGTGCATTATAAATAAAGATAAGTAAATGTATGTACTATTACATAATACACAAAGTACTGCTTACAATGTAGTTTTCTTGAAACAGTTCTGCTGTTTCATAGCTTAGTCTAGTGTTCTTCTAGTAATTTTTATAGCATTTAAAGTGATTTTTGTCTGAGAAACACCATTTAATCTAATTTGCTAAATGACATTAATAATCTTAATTTTATTTGGGCAAAGTTCTTGCCTTGTCCCAAGAGGAATAAAATACACAATTTTCCATAATGTATGGTGTATTAATAAGATCTTAACACATTTCTGATTGCATTTCCCTTTTTTCTCCCTAGTTATTTTATCTCTACAGGAAATATCTTCCCGTTTTCTTATGATAGTGTACCCCTGCCTTAGTGCAAAAATAGAGACAGGTATTTCCAAAACAAAATTCAGAAAAATTTTGCAGATAAACCAGGTAAGAGTTCACAGAAGAAAGACACACGTCCTCTAAGAATAACATGGTCTAATCAGAGGGACTCAACTCTTCCAAATATTTCCTGGCTGCCCTGGGAGGTGCTAAAATGCTCTCAGATGGCTCTAGTCTTCATTCATCAAATACTGGAAACTGAGGGCTCAAATTGGAATGCACTGCATACTAAGTTTTAATCAAATATAAAAATAAAAAACCTCAACAGTTATTGGCCAAACTCTGTAGTTGGCTATTGACCTTTTCTTCTTGTTTTTAAATAATGATGTTGTTACTGCATCATTAACATCAACAAAATTCATATGCTCATCAACACAACCTGACATGCTGTGAAAAGTGTGTAGCTGTCATTTAGCTTTACTAGACTTTATGTCCCCAATGAAAAGCACATGTCCCAAACACTTAGAAAATAAGATATAACTCCCATATCACTCCAATCATAAGAATCAATTTTTCTCTAATTAAGACTCACTGGTGATACGCCAGATAAACAAATTGTCCCAAAGGAAGAGTGGAATGTTCTTAAATAATGATGACAAAGAACAAAGTATTTCTTCTACCTCACCAACCATTTTAAAGATAAACTATACATTGCTGGAGAAAGCAACTAATTTCAATTCCTTGGAGAGCTCATTACGTAGATAAAAACCTACATAGCATGTATGTGTGCCATACATGCACTATGAAGAAAAAAAAAACCAAAACAGGATGCCACCCCATAAATTATCTAAACTGCTCATATTCTTAATGTGACCTGGAACCTCAATAAAATTTGCTTAAGGATCAAATGAAATTTTCTTACAAAAAGTCCACTTGCCAATATCCTCCCCACAATCATGTTCTTTTCTTGTTTAATAATAAACATACAGTGGTATCTTCCTGTGTTAAAACATAAAAATGTGTTTTATAGATCTGTATTTTTATTTACAAAGAATTATCCTTTCATATCAGTAGTTCTTTTTCGGGGGTTTTGGGTTGGGTTTTTTTGTTCATGAAGAAAAATTATATTTGCTAGCTCAGACACTTTAGCCACTTTTGTAGCTCAGACACTTTAGTATTCATTCCACCAAAAAACATAGGATGTTCAGTATGCATGATCAATCAACTTGTTATACCATCTCACATGGCAAGCCTCTGACCTAGTTCTAGAAATGGGTTATCTTCAGGTTTAAAAGCACCATCTGCTCTTAATGACGGCACCAACAAAACAACTGTAATTAAAAAAAAAAATAAAATTCCTAAGTGATAGTAAAATCCAAAGCCCAGAAGAAATTTTCAAGTCATGACTATGCCTACAGAGAGCACAATACAAATGCCAGCTAGCTTTTAACAAAAGGTGATCAGATTCAAATTTGTCATACTCCCTCCTTGACCTCCCCATTGTGCAATGAGCAGTGAAATAAGACCATTGCAAGGAAAGGCAACAAAGGGCCAAAAAAAGAGAATGGGGGCATCTTTTTTTTTATTAATAGGAGTTTTAAAAAATCCAAAGTAAGATGCAGTTTTCAGACACTTGAGGGAAGAAATCCTTTTCCTCTCTAGTGATGCAAACAAAAGAAACTACTCTTGCCAAGTTAGTTTTCAGTTCACTGGCAAACAAGTTTTTCATATTATCAAATTAAAACTTCTATAAAGCCATCAAATCAGAAATTTTGCCAAGAATTCTTTGTTCCAGGAACCAATGGAAAGGAAGTCTTTATTGGTGACCTACATAAAAACTGATAGCTTGAACTTTCTGCCAATTGATTTAGCAAACCATTATGATCATAGATTTGCAAAAAAAAAAAAAAAAAAAAGTTATTTCTTCTTGCTTCAAGCAAAAGGTTTAGAGCTTTTCCTTTAACACTTTACAAATTAAACTCAGGCATTAAGTAGGCATTATGCGAAAGTATGGAATTATTTCCAAATACCCTATAGTGATATCAGAAATGTCTTCAGTCACTGATCAAAAAAAAAAATTTGAAATCTTTATCTCTGTACAATTAATAAAATTCAGGTCCCTTTGATAAATATACTCTTTTTTTGTGTTTCATTTGCCATGTAAGTTTTTTATCCAGTCTTCTTGTCCAAGCCCTGTTCAGCCTTCCATTTTCACGTGTCTTCCCTCAATATGACCACCCAAAGTATGAAAGTGTTTGCAGACACGTATTAAGGTATTATTTTTCAAATATATTTCAATGCAGAAGAAATTAGATCTACTTCCATTTATATTTAGGATTCATAAGAAAATATAGATGTCCAGAAAGCTCAAAGGACAGCCAAAATGTGGTCCAGTGATTACCAAACAAAACAATAATATGGCTTCAGCAACTATACCATTACACATTAGATATCCATATCTAGTTATCTAAACCTAAAATGAAGTACACACATGCTCTTCTCTATCACCTACTGTTTTTATTAAGAAGAATAAAATCTGCAACTGCAATGGTAAAATTCCTGAAAACTTTCACTATATTGTCTTTCACAGGATTGTCTATTCCTATCAGTTGTATTTCAGTAGCAAATTTTTAAAATCAGAGTCTTTCTGAGAAGTCAGTTTCAGAATTTAAGTACTGGATGTTTTCAGGGAAGGAAAGCATGGCAAGCTAGGAAAAATGAAGTAAATGTAACAAAAAAGTGCAGAGGAAAAAGAAATTACCAAATTGCTGGAATTCTTCCCCTACCCCATTCAAAACTAGTTCTTCCTAGCCTAGATTAATCCAATCATCCAGGTGCACACACCTGGAAAACATCTTCTCCAGGCTTTAATCATGCTTTTTCTCCTTTCTACTACTATGCTTATCTTTCAACTCCAGCAACTGTTCCCTCTCCCTCACATTTTCTCTGCCCTTCTTGTAACAAACCCAGCCACCCCCTTTCCTCATCGAAAGAAACAGACGTGATATGACAAAGTTTTAAAGCAGCACCACCTGCTCAGCCTTCCAGCAACAGGGAGGCTCTGAAACTGGAGATGAAACCTGTCCAAGGAAGTTCAGCTTGTCTTTGCAAGCTCCTCACACTTTCATAGGCAGCTTAAACTGGTTTCTGCTTAAAAAGAAAGTATGGAGCAAACACTCACACAAAAAAAATATCCTGTCCATTGTGGGGGAAAAGGAGATTATTCATATAAAACTGATACTGCATCCTTCTTCTCCCCGGTAAATGATGATGTTGCCATGAGACTTTTCTCAAGACAGATTTAAAAAAATCCATAACATAGACCAGAATTGGATAAACTATATTGGCATAAACTAATATGAAATTATTGTATATTTCTGTAGCATTCCAATATACACAGTATGGTTAGTGTGCTAGTTTACCTCATTTTGAAGTTCATCGGCACTTTTGGTAGAAGCAAGGATCTCATACAAAGTGCAGCAGAGGTCTTCTGTTGTTGGCCCTCCAGGGTTACCTCCTTGAGATTCCTTCAGGTACTTTCCAACTTCACACCATAAGAAAGAATCATCTACTTTTTCCAAAGACTTGAGATTAGATTTCTCATCACAGTAATTCTGTAAGTGATTCAGCTGGTTATTCAAAAATTTGTTATAATCTAAGCTTATATTTTTCTGTGCATCAGTCTCGCCATTCACAGGCAGCTCTTCAGAGTGATCCAAATCATGCATGTCAAACGAAAACACTATATTTTTACCAAACAACACTCTGTTATCACCATTTCGCTCTTCAGCCATCTGTATGAGGGCTCTAAGCTGTTCTTCAGAGAAGTGAGAAGCAATCCGAGACATGGCATTACAAGCTGCAGTAGCAGATGATGACGGAAATGGCCCGAACATCTGCTTGAGCAACTTTGTCTCATCATGGCCGACACATTCTTTCCCGTGAAATGTCTTAAAAAGAAAAACAGCTCCACTTTCAATCGCTTCTTGTCCATTTTCATCTCCAACTGTTAACAAAACCAAATGTAACTTAATACACTTAATACTAAGAGTGTTTCAATAACATAACTGTATTCAAATTCTCGCTGCAAGTCTCATCAGCAGAGATGTCAAAAGAAGACCACAACAAATAGGATTTTTTCAAGGTACTGCATTATAAAAGGTATATGATAATAAAGCATCTGTCTTCATTATCCTTCTACATGCTAAAAATTTATAGTAAGAATCACCAACGCTTTCTTATCTTTCTGAGCTAGAGAAAAAAATTTGCTAGAGGTCTTAAATTCACAATTGTATATTTATAAGCTCTTTAACGTTAACAAATTTCCACTTTGTCTCACTATTTATTCACTGCCTAATCTGAATATTCATCACAGAATAAATATACAGAACTCAGCTGGGAATCACTGAATTCTTGTAGTAAATCCCAGTAGAATTACTTCAGAGTATGTGCTAAATTAGAAAAAGTGCTCAAAAATTTTAAGCAAATAGATGTATGAATTTTGATTTCTATCTACAAAATATCATTATGGAAATAAACAATATATTATTAGATAAAAACATGAATGTGCTTCTTACACAAATATTCACAAAGATACTAGAGGAAAATATAGGAAAACTCCATATGATGAACCAATATGTCACTACTATAAAATTTTAAAAGTCACCAAGCATAATCTAAATAAAACCAGCTAGCATATTGGGAGTTTTGTTCATTTTAAATGAGGACAACATACAATTTTTTTTACTTGTGACTTGATTCAACTTAGGTTAGGTTTAACACCAGAAAAAGCAAGGAGTTTCTTCCCCACAATCTAACAGCAAAGAGCAAAAAAATTCTAGCATAAGCAGATGGAACAAGGCTAAGTAGCTAGAAATGTAACATATAAATGGAGGTGGCTACAAATTCAGTATTTAGCTTGAATCTTCCTGTGGTGCACTTTGAAAAGCTGAAAAGTTCAAGGAGAGGACTGCAGGTGATACTTTCAAGATAATTAGATACCTAGGTATGGAAGATACATGACATAAAGATACACATACAATAGATACGTAAATATGTCTCAGAGAAAAAAGGCTGGTTCAGCCCCTTCCTTTTAGCATTAGCTATATAGGAATCACAAAAAAACCCCAAACTCCCACATCTAAAAACTTGTACTTTGTCCTTTTATTCCTAACATATAAATACATATTATAATTTAAAGTCACTTGTAGAAGTACAGATTATTAAACTAAAAAAGCAATTGAAGGATTTCAGAAAAATCTCTTAGGTTTACTATGCGGTATTTTCCCTTTACTTCTTTTTATCGGCATCTCCTATTTGTGAAAGCCCAAGGAGTTTAAAGGCTACGAACACTACTAACCATAGTTTAAAACTTTTTGTCAGTGATTTGAGAAATACTCAAAATTACACTTCTGATGACTTGAGAAAGCAATAGCCATTACAGTCATTAATAGCTTTAACAGGCATCTTCTGCAACTGTACAGCAAAACTGACTACCACATGTTGGACATGAATAACTTTTCTAGCCTTTTTTTTAAGTCTGTGTTTAGACTTTTGTTTCTTTCTCAATTTACTAGGCATTTCCAAAAAAGTGGTTGAGAAATAGAAATGTAAGTGTGGCAAGTTAACATTTGTATTCTAATAAAAATCTCTGGTCTGTAGTACCAAAACCAGGCAAATATATTTATTTTTATTTATTCTCTCTGTCTTTTTACTTAGGGTTCTATTCAAGATATATGAAAAACAATCAGAAAAGGAGAAAATATACCTATGAGATTGAAAGGAAAAATCCTTAAATATGTGACAGCCAAGAGCTTGAGCCATGCACTCAGTTAATGAGCTGATGAAGTTAAATTTTGCTAAAAGCAAAAATGGAATTAGGTTTAGTCTGTCAATCAAAAACTAAATTTCCAATAAAAAGTAAGTTTTCACATGTTCTTTGCCATAATGTATTTCAGTTTTAAAAGTTTAATTCCACTTGAGTGAAATATATTTTTATTTCTCTCCTCAACACCAAACACTTCAATCAGAAAACATTTCTTACATTTTTATCTGCCTGCATGGCAGCCCAATTTTTCATGATACCAATTACATGGAATGAAAGCAGACAACACCAGGATTGTTCTTTTCTGAGAGTACTGCTATTCCAAAAGAAACAGTTGGTTTTCCTTAATAACTGTCAATCACAAACCATACCACACTCTACAAAACAATACTATCAAAAAAGCAAGAATAATCATATAACAATGGACTCTTAAAAAAAAACAGAAGACCAAATTGTGCATATGTGTATCAGATAAACGGAGTTTCAAACCAGCGTGTAAAGTATGCAGGCAGAAAGCAGCTTGAACCTGTACCCATTCCCAAATAAAACAATGTATTATTAGACTACTAGAGAATGAAAACATACCTATTTGTTTTGCAGCTTGTAAGATTGCTTTTAAATCACCATTTACAGTTTGGTATTCTTTTTTGTCCAAATTGTCATCAACAAACTTTATTATCTTCTTCCAAGTAAGATCAGACTTCAGCAACTGGGCATGTAGTTTTGATCTTTTAGTCTGAAAATGCAAAATATTTGGGTATTTTTATTTATTTCAAATTAATATATGGGGGTTCCTTTAAAATAAAACACCAGATAAAAACAATTCCTTCCAATTGCATTCAGTTAGTACATAGTACTGACTGCAAGAACTTTTCCTTTTAGCTGTTCTTTAGACTCTTTCCTGAGTGCATGAAAGAAGGATAGACAAAAGCACACAATCTCTCACTACTTCACTCTTTCCAGAGCAAAATTCTCTATAAAGCCAAACTCTTCCAACTTCAAGAGATTTACAGTTCCCAAGATTTCAAACTCATTTCACATTACAGCTTCCCACAAAGCATCTATTGCTTTAATGCATTATTTCTTGGGAAGTAAAAGAAGTACCTAAATTCAGTGAACTTAATATTAGAAGGGAAATGTTTGGTTTCCCAGCTCTACATAAGCTTGGAGCTAAAAGCACACCAGCCTTGCCCAGCTTCTTGAAAGTTGTATTAACAGGGCTGTACTAACACAACCAAGCAAGCTATTCCATACAGCACATCATGATTGTAAGGGGTAAGTATAAATCACAAAGTTACAGCAAATTTGACTTTTAGAGAGGACTATGAAGGAATTCACAGGAACCTATACACACTGTGCCCTTCTTGCTTGCCTACTCTTACAAAATAGCAATGCAAATGAAGAAAACAAATGATTCTCACTATAACTATGCTTTGTAAAAGAAAAAAAGCTTTACCGTTAAGTCAGCTAATTCTTCACTGTAATCCTCATGTTTAGTGACATTTGAAAAGGAGCGTAAAGCGCCTGTAAGACGAGGCAAGGCCATCTGTTACTCATTCAGTGATCCATAGGATGAGAAATCAAATCCCAGTTCAAGTACCTAGATGAGAACAAAACAAATAACATGGCTTTATTAATGTTATAAATACAAACTCGCATCATGAACTTGAAAGACCTTTTCAAGCTAGAGGAACTTGGCTGGAACTTCAATTAAGCCAGTTAAAAAAAACCTCTTAAAATGATGACAATCAAAACTCAATAAAAGGGAGGTGAAAGGCACAGAGCAGAGGCAAGAAATGGTAACATGCCGAGGTCACTCAGCAGGTGGTTCTTTTCTCTCTTCCCTAAATAAAAGTTACCAGCAATGAGGTAAAATGGCAATTATTTCTTTAGTCCCCCTCAACATTGAGTATTATAGTGAAATCTATGTAACTGAACTTTGGCTCCCAATAGCAGTAAGTGATTACAACCTACGGGAAGATTTCCTCTGAGCCAGCCCGTGCTGGGAGCTTTCAGGTCACTAACAGCCTCTGGCACTGATGCACAGAGAGAGAGGCATCTTTCTTGACAAGTGCTTAGCCATTTTTAACCAGCAGAACAGGGAAAGAAAATTATGACAGGAAATAAAGATTGTCAAAGGCATAGCACTGAACTATTATAAGAGATAAAGGGAATAAAAAAGGCTACCAGAAAACTGAAAACACTATGCCTTGGGATGTTTTCATCTCACAACTGGGAGTGCACACTTAGAGCAGGACTCTCTTCAGAACTACAGCTAATTTCCGTGCTGTCTTATTTCCTCTGTGGAACAGGCTCATATCTATGCACCAAAACACAGCTGTTCTCCATCTGAAATTGTACTTCTTCCAAGCCTTTTACTGAAATTATTCTCAAAGTTATTTAATTTCAAAAGGTGCCCACAGCTGAATTGTTTAATGAACCCTAACACATGGCTACAGTTTCTGATGGTAGCAGATAAGATACAGATTCTGATTACTTTTGAAACAATTAATGATACCATTACAAATCTAATGATCTGCATCATTCTTAGCATGCCTGAAGATCAACGTCCATCCAGAATTTAAAGAACTTGTAACAGAGTTAATAAAATTACTTCCCCTCCAGTCATATAGTACAGAACTCTCTACTTTCATCTAATTATCCTCAACATTTTTCCTTATTTAATGACTGCACTTGTATTTTAGCTATCAGCTTTGCAATCCAGCACAAAAGAAATCCAGACGCAGCATTCCAGTCACAAATGGAGAAATGTCACTGACTTGTCAGGTCTGCTTGTTTCCCCACCTTGCATTAAGATGCTTTTTGAGAATGATTTTACAACAGGTGGTACTTTGGAGACAAATGTTATAATGATGAAGCTACAGAATTTGAACATACAAAATCTTTAACTGTGAAGGGCACAGACAGCATGTATTCAAGCCTAGAAGCAGACAGAGCCAAACATTACTGCATTTTTGATATATTCAGTGACTATATGACATGTAATTCATACCAGCATAGCTCCTACTGAATATAGCCTGTGAACATTATTGCTACCATTATTAGAAGGGAAGTAATGTGTCCAGAGTTTGAGGGTACATCACTCTCACACTATTCCAATGACAGAACTGCCATTAGCTATTAGACCTCACTCCATTTTACCTATTTATTCATACCTACACTCAAATACCTTTTTCTGTAGCACTATGTCCCTTTATAAAAAAAGTAACAACATTAATTCTAATAGTACTTTAGTTGTGCTTTCTGAGATACCATGCACAGTAATTTATGAAAGTTTGAACATACTTATAAAAAGTTCACTTTTCACACACACTTACAAATTTCAAAGCATCTCCAGCAGGCTCATTTATTAGGAAACTGAATTTTAAATGAATATTTCTTTCTGTTTTATTCAACAATTTATTAGGAGCTTCTGAAACAGAAAACCTGAAAACAAGTAAGGACATGCTATGCTGACCACAGGCATGGCCAAAGAGCCAAATCCAGCCCTGCAACTCTAATCTTGCACTAGTAAATGCTGCTCCACGCTTGCCTGTGCGCTTTCAGAACTCGCGGGTGTCTGAGGGCGCTGGTTTGGCAGAGCAGTCACACAAGGCTTCTGCATCTCATTTATAGTCAAACTCCACACACCCCCTTCACTTCTGGTACATGACACCCACTCTCAGCAGGGCACCACATGAAAACAAAAACAGCTAGTAAACGGAATGCAGGGCACAGGTGCAATTACTCCACTGTTAACATAAAAAAACAAGGTAAAACTTATGAACTTTGGCTATTATTCCTCAACATATGAATACTAATATTCCACCAGCTCTGAACACTAAACAAAAATCATGTGGCCCTATAAGATGCAGTCTAACTTTATATTTGTTTTTAAAAGAATACGTTACCTGCCTTCACATAAAGCCTCCTTATCTAGATACCTGGCTGCATCACACTGCCTTTAGAGCGGATCAGCTACTCTTTGTCTTCCCACAGCCATCATAAGGGTAACTAATTCCTTCTGGTTTGAGAGAAATGTACCTGTTTGCCCACAGGTCAATCTAAAACATCTGAACAATCAAATGATCCTGCTAAGATCTGCTGGTTTTGGAACAAGGACCTAAAAGGCAGCAGCAATTAAATGCTCTTTACCAGGGCCCACAAATAGAGATGAACTTTTGCCATCCTTCTGCCTATTCTCCCTGAAGAAAACTATGAGAAAGGTACCATCTTAAATCTTTTTAGTAGGAAAAATGGAATGGGAATTTAACTTTTATATCAGTGGAACTTTAAATGGTAAACATATTTCTTCTCCTCCCCAACCCCCAATCAATTAAGGACATTTAGGGCACATTCTGCTAATGATTCCTAAAGCTACCTCAGATTTCCTGCCTCTTTTAAAAAACACTTAACTTTCCACCAAGTCTGTTTGTAAATCAGAAAGAGCAATATCCACCCTTCTAAAGCTTTGCAAACATGACAGAAAGTAACTTCTAAAGTCTATTTTACTTCTTCTAAAAACAGTGTGATTTTAACACTCAAACTTTTTATAGGAGAAAGTCAGACATAAAGAAAAATTATACTCAGATTTCATGTAAGAAACAATTCAAAGTTTATTGTTTGAAAGTAAACATGAATCATAATCTCAGCAGGTTTTTATTCATTAAAAGGGAAACATTATAAAAAATTTCTAGCAATACCACAAAGGTAACAAAAATTACTAGAGAAGTTTTCCACTTCATAGTTTCACCAGCTACTTAGGTTTTTCTCCCACTCCTGGCCTTCCTGTGTTTCTAATACAAGCAAATAACAGAACCATTTCTTTCTCTTCTTTGCTGGAATAGAGATTACTGTAAAAGACACATCCTTTTGAAATTTACTGAATTCCTACGCTCTCTAACAGATCAAGCCAGCTGCCCAGTAGGACTAAGAGAAGGTGAATGCTCAGATCCGGTACATCAACGTTCAAGCTGAACAGAAATCTTTCTTTCCTTACAAAGGATGGACTAACATAGCATTAACACAGCTAAAAATCACAGGTAAAATCCACAGTTACACTATCCTAAAGTACCAGCTTCTGTAGCCTGTATTATTTTACTTTTTATTTGTCCTTTAAAACTTCACAGCAGTGATTTTGTTTAAAGTATTTGAAGAATATTAAGCCATGTTCCCAGATTTTGCCTATGTTACCTATAATTCTTCCAACTATTAACAAGTTTCTTGCTGTCTATGTAAACTTGCAATTTATAAAACCTAAAGAAGTTATTACTAGTAACTAATCTAATCATAGAACATTATAAAGAAAAAGAGGCTTTAGACATTGGCAGTGAATAGCAGGTTGCTATTGACCACAATGTATTTCAAAGGGCATTTTCTCTTTCACTTCAGAAAGTGGAAACATTTCAAATGAAAAAGAAACTAATAGGGCAAAAGATATCCCACTCACAGGGCTATACAAAAGTTAAAGTGACAGTGCAGTAACTTTTTTTACATTTTAAATATATAAATATATATATATATCAAAGAGTGAGACCATAAGGACACATTAAGACATTTTAAATTTCTCAACACAAAGAATATTTTTCTTTACCCTAGTATGTAAGAAGACTAAAAATAAATCCCCAAACATTAAATTTTCCTGATACAAACACATTTTAGAATGGCTACAATTAACTTCCACAGCATCATTAACACAAGGTAAACTTGATATTTTATTTACAAATAAGACTCAGTATTTTTAAAAAACCCAAACAACACATTCTACTTGGTATTTACCCTTTCTACACCATACATATCAAAAGAAAAATATTTTAAAGAGAAAATTGAAACCATTAGATAAAAAAGCTATTTTGCACCACTGAGAACATTTTTATTAGATTCAATTAAATTTCTTATCCAAGCATGTTTTATGCCAACAGTACAAATACACACCTAGGATCAAAGTTGTTAGGCAGGGATAATAGTGGTTTAATGATGTCTGGGACATTAATCAGAAATAGCAGGAGAAAGCATGACACTAAAATAATAGTATTTCCCAACTTTGTATTTTGCACCTTTACCAAAGTGCTGCACAATGTAGTAACAAATGAATGCTTTCAGCCATCTCACTTTCTACAAAAGGCCCAGGCTTCACCCTGCAATTCTCTCAAGTTGTCTGGGTCAAATATTGCTGATCTCCAGTCAAGACTGGGTCAATCTTTGAAAGGGCGACAGCAAGATTAAGGAATGTGTACTCAGGAAGAAACAGTGGCTTCCTGACACACAGCATTCACCTCAGCAAATAGCAAAATTCAAACAACTGTGTCAGCATAACAAAGAGGCGTCACGCTGCCTCTGTGTGCCATCGTTCACCCAAGAGACAATTTCAGTATCTTAATCACATAAGGCACTAAACAAACAAAAATCCCGAGAAAACCAAATAATGGAATTACAAGTTGTTCATTCAATAGAGTATTAACCCTTTCCACATTTTTTCATAATCTTAGCCATGCACATGGGATTAAACACCAGCTGCCTAACACTGTGCCTGCTTGCATCAGCTGGAGAAGAATTTCCTGTGATTGTGCCGTATACTGTTCTGGGATGATGCCAAACATGTGGCTTGGCTCAATAATATGTTCATTTTAGATGTACTTTGAGATAGTTAGTAAGGATTGCTGTTGTTAAAAAGAAAAAAAATTAAAACAACCCTTTTTTCAGAATAACTCTTCTTCCTTTTCCAATAACATAAAATGTAATTCAGTTGTTAAACTGAAAAATGTCTGTATTTTT
Organism: Notiomystis cincta; assembly: GCA_013398075.1. Lineage (NCBI taxonomy): Eukaryota > Metazoa > Chordata > Aves > Passeriformes > Notiomystidae > Notiomystis > Notiomystis cincta. Next base: position 137,058 of record VZRX01003921.1, read on the forward strand.
ACACCTCATCGCCTTAACTTTTAAGTTCCCTGCAGTGAGAGACAAACTGTATCCCAAGAAACAGAAACTTCAAGACTTGCCTTATGTGTGGAGATGTACTATAAGCAAATTTCCAACTTCCAACATATATAACATGTATGTTCATTTAAACATTAGGCATAAGCCACAAATATAATATGGGTCCATTGGAGGGGTCATTTGTTGTGTTTTGCATTAATAGGGGCGCTCTGTGCCTCTATTACACACTGTGACATCAACAGAGGTTGAAAACAACCTCAGGGGGTTCATCTTACTTAGTTCTAGCTAATCACTAAAAGGAGAGATGTATGGAAAGTAAATAGGGATGTATGTGTTCAAAGGAAGGAAAGGAAGGCTGAAAAACAATAGGTAAGTGAGAGAAAGAAAAAACTTTGTGTTAATGACAGCTAAGTAACACACACTGAGTCTCACTGAGGATGGCTGAGAGGATGTGGGATGCACTTCAGCAAACAGAAGTGCTCTAATAATACATGTATAATACACAACTGCATAATTGCTGGGCTAAGAGCATGCTGAAGAACTTGTTCAGATGGTAGTAAAAAGAAGTCTCTGTAACACACTCCTGTAGCGAACAGCAAGCACATGCAAGGATAAAGCCCCCAGTGTGAATTACTGGCCATTACAATGTGCAGTTCTGTGAGGTTTTTAAGCCTCACAGGGATGTGTTCAAGCACTCAAATCACTTACCATATTTACAGACAACTAAACAAATGCCTCAAATACTGTATTATCCCCCAGTTCTAAGTAACTGGATGCTTATTAGCCACTCAACACCATAATTATCCTTCATAATTAATGCTGATTTCCTTCAAAATAGGGTTTCAATAAGCCACAAGGTGGGAACTGGATCATTTTGTATCTGGAGTATTCTACCAAATGTTTTTCAAGGAAACACTAAACATCTCTTTTGAGAAAAACATAACCTATTTTAGCATTTACAAAGGATCTCAAATGCAATAAAATAAAAGACTAAGCCAGGTACACTAATCCTTAAGACCCTGCCTGCACATTATTACTCAAGTCAGAACTGAGAGGTGGTATGAGTAGAATTGCTGTCTTACTTATTTTTAACCACTAAGTCGTTAACTTTACAGCAAAGTCATTAGCCATGTTCATACTACCTGCAAAGACAGGATGTCAGTTCTGAAGTAACTGCTTTGCCAACCATTGAGATTCCTTCTTGAGGATATCTTTAGTAATTAATTAGGGGTAATAAAATCTTGCATCTTGCAGACAACACACAGTAGCTGTGTAAGCACAGTGCAACTTATGCCAAGATTCACATTTAATCTTACAGAACAATTATTCTATGAAAGCACTGAAGTACAATTTTATATTTAGAGAAAATACTAATTTTTTTGTGATAAGTAATTTTATCAATAAAACTGGTAATAATAATGATAATGCTGGCAATCTGAAACATAAAATCTACAAGTACCTAAACTACAGAATTATTTTTCAGAAATACACAGAGTTTTAGATCAGTTAAGAAAGAAGCTGTAGATTCTACAACCCTTCCAGTAATAGACAAGAAAATTAATTTAATTGTCATGTACTAAAAGTATGGAAATGGCATTTAAAAGAAACACAGTTTCTGGCCAACTTTGGCTATCACTAAATGAAAAGTTTCCCAAACTATCAGCTATAAATAAAGTGATCCTATTTCCAGCAGCTTTTGAGTCAGAATTCTTACCAATGGTTGCAGTAAATAATACAAAAACATGTAGAAGATGACTCATTACATAAAATAAGAACCAGATGTCATTGTCCACACAAATGCATCAATTTAATTAAAATAGTGCAAGTGTGTTGTGCAATTTTAAGTGTTTCCTATATTTAGCAATATTTGGATTTATTGCATTCATTTAATTTTTATATATGTTTGGAGTATTTTCTAAAATATGTCCTTTACGCTTTTTCTACCATTCAGTATATTGTTTGATACTTGTCATAATTTTTGAGGAGGGAAGGAGTAAGCAAGTCATGACAGAGTTTGGAGAAAACTCTCTGGTTAGTATCTTTCCAATAATACACAGCACCTGGGACCTAAAAGCTGTATATTTTATCCATAGTTCTTCTTAAAAGTGTTTTAATTCTGAATACACTACACTGCCCCTCAGTCTTTCTAACACTCCTTCCAAAAGTCTTTGTCAGCATATATAAAAACTTTTCCAAAGGTATGTCCATATGCATGAACCACTCATGGTCTAGCAATCCTTTTATCCTTATTGGATCCTTGTCAGAGCACACTGAAGGTTCAGTCCAGCTCAGTGGTTAAAAAGTGACGAGTTTGTATTTCCTATCAGAAAAGCAAACAGGCACATTCAGAAGAGAGCTCGCTGACCTAATGTGGTCAGATATTCAAGTATAGTAAAGATGCATAGAGAGTCCCAAAACCCAACCTATCAAGACAAGCTTTTCAGTTCAAATCATGCCAGCCTTTTGGGGATGCCTTTCCCTTCAGAACTTCCTCCTACTGCCTGGAGGCAATACTTTCTCCTCCCCTACAAAGAGAGTTGTAAAGAAACCCAAGGTTATAACAGACACACAATAAGCTGTCCCAAGCCAGACCACTGCCCACTTGATTTAGCTTAAATATTACTTAACATTGGTAGGACATAGGGGTGAAAAAAGTCAAAATTTCAGCCTAAAGATTAATGAAACAAAAATTAATGCAAGGTCTACTTTGCATTATAAGTATACCCCTACAGACTGAAAACATGCCTACTTCAAGGCAGAGGCTCCTCTACAAAGAAAAAAAAAAAGTTAATTAAAAATACATTTAAGCAACAGTCACTATTGGATAGACACGTGGTCCCATAAAGTAATATTATTAATGACAGAATCCCTTGTCTTCTCTTCAGAGCTCACAAGCCACACAGGCACTTCAAACAGCACATCAGCTATTTGATGACCAGCAAATAACAGCCTTCTAATTGATAATTTATCATTACTGCAGTTTAGAATTAGAACTTTGAAAAAAAAAGGGTAGTGCTGCAATGTTACAAGTGCAAATTAGAATCAAACCCAGAAACTGCTGCCTACTCTTCCTGGGCTGTCTGTTTATAATGCTGGCCGTATATTCAAGAGGATATTTTGCGAAAGACACCTGTACAGTTTTCTACTGTAAGGAAATCCCAAACCATCCTTTCAAAGCTTGCAAACATGTCTGTTTATTATATAAGAAAATGGGGGGAATATAAATTGAGGCATAATATTATTCTTGGCTGATAATAATAAAAAGGAAAATAGCCCCGTTATGTCTCTAGTGATCTGAGGAGGTTAAAACAGGATTTTTCTAGCTGTACATTTTTTTAAATGGTTGCATTTCTTGAATCACAGTCATATTCTGTAGAATGTATGTAAAATTTCTTAAAACATATTTTAGAAAATTGTCCTGTAAGCTAATACATACATACATATTACACAAGATTCTCCTATTGAACAGTCAAAAGCCTTTGCACAATTATTATGAGTATTTAGCAGGGCACATAGGCCGCCTGTGTGAAAAAAATGCTACCCTAACAAGAAAATTATATAACCAAGCATTTTATTTATATTCATGTTTTGGAAGTAACATAGATGTGTACCATAGGATGTAATGCTCAGCAGCAAAAACTCTGGGAAAGGAGGAGCAAGGGGAGTGGGGGACAAGGACACACATCCACACTTAAGGGGTTTGTCTTCCCAAGCAACTGTTAAATGTCTGCTGTTTTCACCCCATTTCACAGCCAAGGGAGTGAGCTGGGGGGGCATTTGGCTACTGGCTGGGGTCAACTCACCACAAGTAATAAATTTCTTATGAGAAATGGAAGAGAGGACTTTCAGAGATCCTCTTTACTCTTCCCTAATCTTTCTAGGGAGAGGTCACATTAGAATAAAGGAATCATTAATGTTGGAAATACCTCCAGGATCCTCAAGTCCAACCTTTGACCAAATACCACCATGCTCACTAAACCATATCAGGAAGTGCCACATCTACTCATTTTTTGAACACTTGTTCCCCCTTAAAGCAGCAGCTAAGACTAATGTCTTCCTATTGCTTGAATAAATTCATCAGAATCCGGCTTCCAAACAGAAACTCACTAAGTGACACAGTTCATCAGTCCTCATCAGTTTTAAAGAATGAAGTGGTTGTTTAAATGGCTGTCTGGTTTGCAAAATATTTGAAAGCAGGCAAGTAAGTCACAACTGTACAAAGTCATCTTCTCACAACTTCTCAGAAGCCAGTTTACAACTGGAAAACTGAAATTTGCTCCACAATTCACCTGACAAATGCTTCAATCACAAATCTATCATTCCACAATCATCTATTCTTACTGTAAGACCTATTTATGTTTAAGAGTCAGGCCTGTAATATTAGATTCAGTCTATTTTTTATGCCAAACATCCAACGTGCCTTTGGGCAAGCAAGAGCAACAGATGGCTCAGAGTAAACACATGCTTTAGAACAAATGATGGTAGGGTCTAGGGAAGTGTATAATTTATACTTAAAAGTTCCACATACAACAAAAGGGGAGAGCCAGCAACTTTTCTATCCCTAAAATATCACCTAGGTAAAACATTCTCCATCTTCCTTTTAAAGTTATTTTTCTCTAGCACTCACTAGATTTAATGAGACGGAAAAAGAACAAGAGTTTTATTTCACATCTCAGAGCTGCACACAGCAACAGGTTGGCCACCAAACTCTAGTCCACATGTTTATGTACTGAACAGAAGACAGAAAACACCAACAGCCCTTTCTGCAATACTCAAACAGTCCACATTGCTACTGAAGCCTAACTCTTTCTTGGCTTCACTCCATTCTGAAGGATTTTCATTGAACTATACACAGTTGTATATAATTTCAAGAGGAATATCTGTATCTAGAATAAGCTCAAGAAACACCCAAGATAGGGATCTTTCACACCACTGGCAAATGCAGTGAGTACCATTAACACAGAACCATAGGGTGCTGATATTGCTTCCTTCAATCAGTTTTAGGTGTCTGTGCAGTGTTGGGTGGCTTGACCCTGGCCAGCAGCCACACTGCTGCTTGCTCACCCCCCACAGTGGGAGGGGGGAGAAAATAGGAAGAAAAAAAAAAACCGAAAAGCAAAAATCTTAAGGCTTGAGATACAGACAGTTTAATAGGGGGAGAAAAGGAAAAATACCCCACAAGTGAAGGAAAGAAATGCTCACCACATCCCACAAGGTGACCAATGCTACAAACTCCAGTTTACTAATCTCCAAAAACCAGACATCTTGGAAGCAAAAAACCCCACCCTTTCTTCTTCCTCTGCCTCTGTTTTTATTTCTGAGCATGACAATACAAAGTACAGAACATCCCACTGGCCAGTTTGGGTCTACTGTCCAAGCTGTGTCCCTACACAACCTCTTGGCCACCCCCTTGCCTGCTTGCTGGGCAGGGAGGGTGGAAGAAAGCTTTGATGCTGTGCAGGCCAGAAACAGCCAAAACATTGCTGTGCTATCAACATTGTTTTAGCCACAAATCTCAAGCACTTCGACTGTGATGAACCTAAACCTGGTATAGGAATGTGCTCACATTGGCATTGTGCAAACAGAGGCGATCAAATTCCTCAGAGAGAGATGAGCATAAAGAATGCCCTGACTGTGCATCCCCTCATGGGTTGTGTTTGCAATAAACACAGAATTGGTCCTTTCTGTGATGTGATGAGGTATTTAAAAAGCAAGAATGGCCAAATGCACGATGACAGACTATTGCTCATAATGTAAGAATAAGGAGGTACATGACAAAACTTAATAGTTTAAGGTGAGAATAAATTAAAGTAGAATGTCTTTCCTACGTAGAACATAGCTGAATTTGGGAATTCATTGCCACAAGATACCAAAAAGACTAAAAAGTTCAGCTATGCCTAGATGAATTAATGAACATCAAATACCTTGGTAGCCTCTGAATTCAACAGCTTAGAAGAGAGATAATCAGTTATTTAAATAATAGATTACTAAAAGATAATATGAAAGTGAAGGCATAATTGGATTTGTCTTCCCTTTTTTTTCAGTACATCACCTAAGCACCTCCTACTGGCTGCTACAGGAGACACTAGACAAACATTTTCTTTGAAAACAAAGCTACAGGGTGAAATGACAACAGAGATTCTGAGGATTACAATTTGGAATTTAGGAGTCTAATGTCTCTCAATCTGTTTCTGGGTCCTGCCCTTGTTTCCTTCTTGTTTTAGTTCAGACATCAGCTATTATATTTCAAACAAACCTCCAGCTACACATTATAGGTCATTTGTTAAACTGCTTTTGATTAGATAAGTTTATCTGAAGTAGAGAGTAGATTTCGGTCTCAGTTCTCTCTTCAAACATTCAAGTGTAATTCAGTTTAAGAAAATGTGTAGGCTAGAAAGTGCTCAACATCAACTTCAGCAATTGTTACTATAAACAATTTACCAGGAAAACAGTAAGCTGTTATTTGGAGTAATGAGGACTTCAATTTCTATGGGGAAATTTTGTAGGAGGGAGAAAAGAAACCTGTTCAGCACTCAAAACGCCCTTAGTAGCTAGAATTAAACCCACCTTTAAGAGCTTCTAAATAAACTACATTATAACTAACCAGCGAAAGACAACATGTGTCTTTCCTTCCCCCAACCACCTCCGTACTCCATTAGCAGCTCCTGTAACTATGTAACAGAAGAGGAATGAAATACACAAGATAACATGGACCAGCCTGAGCTCAGTTCAGTATTTATAAAGGATAACTTTTTCAGAGAAAGCAAGCACTATCGGTCAACAGGACCTGCAGAAATACACACCAGCCTTTTATGAAGGATGAGTTTTCTATTAACTTGGTAAAAAGAAGTATTTTTCAACTATAAATCTTCTTCCTGAAAACAGAGCTAACACTACGTTTAATCAAAAAAACTGAAAATGAAACTGAGAAGCAAGGGACTGCAAGTATTTTTAGAGGCCAAATTACAATCATCTTGATCACATAATCACAGAATGGGTAAGGCTGGAAGGGACCACAGTGGATCATCTGGTTCAACCTCTCTGCTCAAGCAGTGCCATCCTAGAGCACATGGCACAGTGCAGACAGTTCTTGAGTATCTCCAGTGAAGGAGACTCCACAACCTCTCAGGGCAACTTGTTCCAGGGCTCAGTCATCCATGCAGTGAAGAACTTCTTCCTCATGTACAGATGGAACAGTTGCCTCTTGTCCTTGTGCTTGGCACCACCAAAAAGAGCCTTGATCCATCTTCTTGACACCCTCTCTTCAGACAGTTACACACATTTATGAGGTCTCCTCTCACTTTTCTCTTCGTGAGGCTGAACAGGCCCAACTCTCCCAGCCACTCTTTGTGAGAGATGTTTCAGTCCTTTACTCATCTTCACCGCCTTCCACCGGACCTGCTCCAGGAGCTTCAGGTTTAGCTTCAAAGCAAGTTCTGTAAACACAGAACTGTCAGAATACAATATTGTTGTTTGACAATTTCTTGCCTTCTCTCTGATTCAGTGGAAGTCATGACCTAACCTCTTCCAAAGGCCAAGCCAGCTCTTACAGAAAACTGAGGCCTAACATATAAATTAGTTTGTTTATACAACCCATAAAGGCCCTACCTGGGAGTTGGTCTATATTCCTATATAAATGTGAAGACAATTCCTCCAAATGTCCACACATACAATTCCAAGATGATGCAAGTTACTCTCCTCTGGCCAGAAGCAAGTCAGATCCAAAGGAAATCATTTTACTACAGCATCTGCTGAAAAGCAGCATGTGTTTAATCAAACTCACCACCTCACTGATACCATCAATGCCATCTTTAAATGAAGGCCAGTTTGCATCTGACCTGATGGCTGGTTTGGTTTTCTTCCTCCTAAAAATTTAGCTCTGCAACCTAACATGTGTACATACATAACCCTTGCTGCACTGTCTCTGAAACTTCCAATATATTTTCTATTCATTGGCTAGACTCAAATCAAGTCTATCCTCTGGCAAGTAACTAAGCTTGACTATTAGATTTCTTCTTGCAGAAATTATGTTTACTGGTTTCATTTCAACAATACTACTTTACAGTCAATTGTTTAAAAAGCCTTAGGACTTAAAGGGTCTACACCAATGTCAGTATTTTAAGAACAATAACAAAACCTACATCCAGAACTTATAGAAGATTTGAATTCCAACACGATGCACACTCCGGAAGCACCTGAAGTGCGCGCCTTAGGACGCTACAAGCCTGTCACGTGTTTTATAAGCAAAGCTGTCAGTTCACCACTACCAACCAAAATGAAGCAAGTAGTAATCAAAAAGGAAAAACACTCTATGTGACCACACGCTTTTTTCGTTCTTCATTTCTCGTTCTCGACATTTATTAGCATCTCTAGTAAGTACCGAGACTACATTCGACGGCGGTGCGGTTCGCACCTAAGCCCTCCCGTCGGCGCCGTTCCGGCCAGCAGAGCCCAGAGGCGCACGGCCGAGGCGGAGCGGAGCGGAGCGCACGGCACCCGGGCCTTCAGGAGCGGCCCGGCATCACCCGCCGCCCTGCGCGCCGGGGCCGGGGCCGGGGCCGGGGCCGGGG
>VZRX01003921.1:145829-183671 GCA_013398075.1 Notiomystis cincta
CTGGCCCGATGCCGCTGGCCCGGTGCCGCTGGCCCGGTGCTGCTGGCCCGGTGCCGCCGGCCCGCGGCCGGATCTCCGCGCCCAGGCAGACCTCGGCTACGGGCGGCGCCTCCGCCGCCTTCGCTGGGCAGACAAAACGCGTCTCGTGGCGGTGCGCGGCTGCTAAGCACGGTCGCCCGCCCCAGTTATGCCTGATGTGGAATATGCTGTGGGGGCAGCTCCCAGCAGTGTTTCACAGCATCACAGAATCAGTTACGTGGATAAAGACGTAGTCTTTACGGAATTCAGCCTGTGGCCGAACACCAACCACCTCGTCAGCTAAAGCAAGGCGCCAAGTGCCGTGTCCAGTGGCGCACACCCCCGTGGACAGCGACTCTTCGCTCCCTGCCCAGCCCATTCCAGTGTCTGGTCACCCTTTCTGCGTAGAAGTTTTTCCCTATTTCCAAACTAAACCTCCCCTGGCACAGCTTAAGACTGTCCTCTTGTCCTGTCAGTGGCTGCCTGGGAGAAAAGGCTGCTCCCCGCCTGGCTACAGCCTCCTTTCAGGCAGTCATGGGGAGCAGTAGATTCCTCCTGAGCCTCCTTTTCTCCAGGCTAAACAGCCCCAGCTCCCTCACCGCTCCTCATAAGACTTTGTGCTCCTGTCAGGCCTTTCCTGTCCGTGGCCTTCAGCCCTCGGTGCTCTTTAGCAGCCCATCCATGGCCTGCACACTTGATTAGTGCCAAACCATGTGTGTACCTCAGCATGCGCCTCTAGAGCTTTTCCACACTTTACTTACTCATTTTTAGCATTTATGAAGAAAGCTTCTTAAATAAGTGGCCTATGTCCTCGGTTGTGTTAATACTGTGTGTATGTGTACATACTTTTCAATAAAGATATTATGTGCTAGATATTTAGTGGACTAGAAGTGCCAGAATTAATTTTGCGTGGAATTAATTTTGTCAAATGCAGATGACCTAACATAGCCTTAATATGTGCCTCAGGTAAAAAAATTCTCATTTTCTTCAGTATGTATCAACTTTTTTAGAAGACATATGACATATGAAAGTGATAAAAATTATTGATAGACAAGACTTTAGCTTAAGAAAATTACATTCCCACTATATGGAAATCTGTGTCTGTGTTCAACTTTTACATTTGCTTAAGAATCAATAGAATGACACAAGTTCTGTCCATCTCGCCGTGAGGGCTAATGAATTGTACTGCAGAAGTGCCAGTGCTTCTCACTTATCAGTAAAAGAGCATGAAAAGACCAGCTGAGGTATAGATGTATATGTACTAATGTAATGTCAAAAGTTACCTATAGGGAGATATACAAGGTGAATACAATTTCTCCCTATTTATGGACGGACCCAGATGGACAGAAATGTAAATTGTGGGATCAGCTTAAGAGGAACTTGCTTCTCGGGGAAAACAACTAGTTTTTCTTCTTATTTCTTCTGTCATTTGTTTGATGTCCACATCTTAAATAATCCTTTGCTTGTTCTCCTCTGTGTTGGACCAGATCTTTGGCAGCATTTCAATACTCATTAATATCTGAATCTACAGTTCACTGTCTTGGGTTTTGACTGTTATGATTCTTGTGTGTCCAATAAAAAGGTGTAAATAGTCTTTCTCCAACTTTGCATCAAATACTTCTGGCACAGCCACATGAGAAGTTCTAATTCAAATTTGAGAAAAAGGTTTCAGTCAAGTAGGCTCAAAATTGTAGACTCTGAGAAGCAAGAAACATATCTGATCTTAAGTTTGCAGAATACCCTGGAAATTTACAGGAGTTAATTAATTGACTACGGCACTCCTCAGTTCATGTGTTTGTTTACCAAGCAGGATTGCATTCAGAGTCACACGTGGAGAGCAATGGCTTCTCACAAGACCCAGTCCCAGTTTGTGGTCACTGTGAGTACTGCCAGCTGGTGACACTTGAGTTAGAGTCTGCAAATGCATTATTTGTCCATAATTTATGGACTATTAAATTGACTCTGTTTCTTTTTAACAACTAAAAGTTAATGCTAATATGTGAACCATGAATTTTAGTTACTGAAGTGTACTTTAATTCAGAAAAGAAATAGATTAGTAATTAAAATAACCTTGTCTTTACTTTGACAATGGAAAACTTATTAAAGCACCATCTTAGAAAAAATCAACAAATTCAGCTTCTGTTGAGATTGTAAAATGAACCTGGCAGACGTCCTTGAATCAGTATTAATCTCTGCTGTGATGAGAGTATCAAGCATTCAAAACTAACTGCTCTCTGCAGATGTCACTGTTACCAACACTGGGAGAAAAATTTTAAATCAATGTTATTATGTGACAATAATGCAGCTTCCTCAGAAAACATTCCAAATCTCTATTGCCCATGATTACAAAGTAATCATATCGTGCATGGCTGCAACTGCAATGCTAGCAAAAGTCAGTGCGTTGGAGGTGCTGTTATTCAAATGAGCTGTAATTCTTTACAGTCATCTCGTTCCCATAGATTATAATACTTTATTTAAAAGTCACCGGGAGGAGGGGCTGACCTGGGCTGGATGCCCACTGAAGCCACTCTTCCACTCTCCTTCTTGGCTGGACAGGGCAGAGAAAATATAACAAAAGGGTTGTAGGTTGAGATAAGGACAGGGAGAGATCACTCAGCAATTACCTGTCACAGGCAAATCAGTCTCAACTTGGGGAAAAATTATCTCAACTTATTACCAATGAAAATCAGGGTAGAATAATGAGCTGTAAAACCAAATCCTAAAAGCACCTTTCCCTCATTGCTGCCTTCTTTCTGAGCTGAACTTGATTCCCTAGTTCTCTACCTCTGCTCCCACCAGTTGTGCAGGGGAACAGGGAATGTGGGCTTCAGCCAGTTCATCACATGTTGTCTCTGCTGCTCCTTCCTTCTCAGGGGTTGGATTCCTCACACCCATCACCTGCTCCATCATGGGGTCCCTCCCACAGGAGACAGTTCTCCATGAACTTCTCCAAGGTGAGACCTTCCCAGGGATGAGAGTTTTCACTGAATGCTCCGGTATGTGTGCCTTCCACACTGCTCCAGTGTGGGACCCCAACGAGACCACAAGTCCTTCCAGCAAACCTGCTCCAGCGTGGGCTTCCCACAGGGTCACAGGCTCCTTTGGACATCCACCTGCTCTGCTTTGGGTTCCTCCTTGTGCTCCTCCACACCACAGTGGACCTTCCTGGGTTGCAGGGGGACAGCTGGTCTCACCACAGTCTGCATCATGGGCTGCAGGGCAATCTCTGCTCCCGTGTGTGAGCACCTACTCCCCCTCCTTCTTCACTGACGTTGGTGTCTTCAGAGCTTTTTCTGTCATGTTCTCACTGCTCTCTCCAGCTTCAGTTGCTGAAATTTCAAGTTCTTTCTGTCTTCTTAAATCTGTTATCATAGAGGTGCTGCCATTAGCACTGACAGGCTCAGCCTTGGCCAGCGGTGGGTCCATCTTGGAGCTGGCTGGCACTGGATCTGTCAGACACAGGGGAAGCTTCTGGCAGCTTCTCACAGAAGCCTAACCCTGTACTCCCCCCCACTACAAAAACTGGGCCACACAATACAGTTGCACAGATATTGTGAGTGGTCTGTGAGTTCCTAAAGCTGAATACACAGTGTATCACAAGAAAATACTGCTGAGGAAGATATGAATAAGAAAATAGGTATCTACTGCTGCATAAAAATTCATAATTCAAATTTGTTCCCTGAGACCTGAGCCTTTTATAATGTCATGCAGACTACATAAAGGGGATATATCATCTCCATTATTGCTGGTTCTTATGCATTGCTCTCTGACTTCAATCTATTTATGTTATCTTCTACCGGATATGAATGTACCTGGATTTAACCCCCAGTTGCTTTTCTTTAGCACGCTGAGTTTTCAAAGCAATCTTAAATTTTGTCCATGGTTTTTCAAGTTAATTAAGCAGTCTGATACTTCTGTGCTGTGGAATATCTGTGTAGCTAGAATGGAAAATGTGTTTCTTGTTAGTCTCCATTTATTATTTGTAATTTCTTTAGTGTATGTAGAAGTGCAACAGCATTTCTTGCTTCACAGTATGGATAAAGAGTATAGAAACACACACATTATCATAATTTGACGGAATTCTTGAGCGGTAGTGGACAAGTCTACTTTGTTCTTTTTTTCTTTCTTTCAGTTGCTGAGCCTAAGTTTAAACAGTTACAAAATTCCTAGTAATCCCCACTGCTACAATTTTAATTAATTCTTATAGAATTAGTCAGGAATGACTTTACATATATAACAGTTAAATAAGGAATACATTATTATTTTGCTTTTTTCCTCTCTTTCAGAAAAGAGAAAAAGCCTTTTATTTCAGAAAAGTCTTTTATTTGCTTTTTAAAATAAATACATCACAAGCTAATAGAAAATTAATATTATTATATCCAACAAGAAGCCTGAACTTAGAAAGCATCATATATATTTTAAAAGATTTCCCAATATTGATTTAGAGAATAGTTTTAGGAGTCTTCTTTAGCCACCATACTTCTGTACCTTGTTCATATGTCTAATCTAATAGATGCTTGCATAATTTCAAGATGAATGCTCTGTGTGTCATGTTTCGTGAATTTGCATTGACATATTTGCCAGCTCTTTATCAGAGGAAAATGAAAAAAGAAAGTAAACCAAATGAAAATGTCTATTCATTTGGAACATGAAACAAGTAACATTTATTTTATGAAAATCACCATATGTAACAGTTTAAAAATAGAAATAGAAGTAGAAATAGAAATAGAAATAGAAATAGAAATAGAAATAGAAATAGAAATAGAAATAGAAATAGAATAGAATAGTTTCAATTCTAAGGGAACTACAATGATCATCCAGTTCAAGTGTCTGAACAATTCAGGAATGACCAAATTAAAGCATGTTATTAAGGGTGTTCAAATGCCTCTTAAACCCTGACAGGCCTGGGACTTTGACCACCTCTCTAGAGAGCCTGTTCCAGTGTTTTACCACTGTCCTGGTAAAGAAATGCTTCCTAATGTCCAGTCTAAACCTCCCCTGGCACATCTTCCCACATATCCTATCACTGAATCCCAGGGAAAAGACCTCAGCACTTTCTTGTCCACTTCCCCTTCTCAGTGAGCTGTAGGGAGCAATGAAGTCACTCCTCAGCCTTTGTCTCCAAACTGGACAAACCTGACATCCTCAGCTGCTCCTCACAGGGTGTGACTTCCAGCCCTTGCTCCAGCTTTGTTACCCTACTCTGGGCACATTCAAGGACATTCCCATCCTTCTTAAATTGTGGGGCCCAGAACTGCACACAGCACTCCAGGTGAGGTTGCTCCAATTCTGAATACAGTGGAAGAGTCACCTCTTCTGTCTGTCTGTGCTGTGTTTGATGCACCCCAGGATGTGGTTTGCTCTCTTGACTGCCAGGACACACTGCTGCCTCATACTGAATCTGCCAACAGCCTGCACCCCCAGGCCTCTTTCTGCAGGGCTCTCCATCCATTCCTCTCCCAATTTGTAGTTATACAAATGGATAGAATAAAACTCTTTGAAGAAAATGACAACTGATGTTTGCAGCAGACAAATTATTGCCAGATTTTAGTCGTGGTGAGAGATATTAACAGGTTTGAGAACTCATAACTTACCTAAATGTTGATATGACACTATCTTGCCAGAGAGCTGATCTGTTGGATGTTTTTAGTAAATAGTCATGAAGTATAGAACTATTAAAAACAGTTAAACCCAGGGAGAAGGCTATGATTGAATTCCATGTTTCATAATTTGTTAATTTATTTTAAAAATTATTTATAAACTGAGAAAAAACTATGTGTGTGTCATGAATGGGACTTACTCAGAAATAAAAGTCAGAAAGAATCTATGTTAGTCTGAGGTATATAGACAGTGTCTTATTTCTTGCTTCTTTTTCATTCATTCACTAGTGACTTTGAAAGAATGCACATTAAATAACTATTTTACATAGATAATTTCAATGTGGTGCTGAAGTGAATTGAGCTGAAATGTTGAATCATCATGGTCAACAAGCTTCATACCCATTTAGGCTGATATGAATTGCTAACATTTTAGAGTCACATTGGAACCTGGTGGGTGGACCTTACTTGTTTCTCTTTGCCCTGGTGGCATATATGAAAGGTGGTAGAACTGGTTGTCCCTCTCAGTTGTATTACTGCAATGATTCATACTATTTGTGTTTCTTTTAATGAGGTGTCAAAGAAGAGCTTCTGAAGAAAGCAGTTTGTTGACAAAAGTATCAATATCTTATCTCTACATACTGGATAATGCTTGAAGAAAGGCAAATGTAAGTGATTAACTCACGTGATCTGGGGAGAAGATACTAGAAAAAGCAGTATCATTATGTGCCCATTGTGCCTTCCTAGGCCAACCCCCCTCCTTCCTTATGTTCTTAGTTTCAAGCCAAGAATGCTGATGTTTATTCTTCAGTATTACTTATCTCAAAATATAAGCACTCTATGTTTCCAATATGATACATTCCTCAAAAAGCAAGGTTGTTGTCTTGTAGTTTATGTAGTTTGATGGTGATACTTACTTAGACCAGATCAAATTCATCTAGAATCACCTCAGAATACTACATTTTCCCAGGGAAGTAAGAAAAGGTTGCTCTTCTAGCCAGACACTGACAGAAACATCCTTTTCTCATTGTAACTGGTAATTGATCCTCTTAAGGCAAGTCCTGAATGATCAGCTCTGGAGAAAGACAACAGTATTCTTGCCAGGTTCTGAAAATGGGACATAATCAGACCTTGCTCAGTCAGCTACAGTTGCAAATATCATCTCAACTCTGTTTTCTGCTTACTTCCCACAGCCTCACAGCAGGATATCCATGTGAGCTCTGCTGAAAGTGGAGCATCTTTTGCAGCACCAGGTGCTAGGTTGTTGTCAGTTATGCTGCTATGTGTTTGCCATTCTGGCTCATATCACTGAGCATAGTGCCCTAAAAAAAGAGGTTAATTAAAGGGTTTATTTCGGAAATGAATATGTGAAAGGGATTGGTAGCTGTTAGAAAGTGGCAAGGATCTGCTGTAGTTTGTGTAGCTTACACAAACTGCTGACATTTGTATGTTTTTGTATAGCTAGACAGAGAAAAAAGTCAGGATTTTATACAAGTTTCTTTCAGATATCCAGTAGTGGGGTTTTTTTGTGGATTTTTTTGGTTGTTTGTTTGTTTGTTTTTTTTATACTAGGAAGTTTCTCAGAGGCTTATTAGCAAAAGAAACCCAGAATGGTGTTATTGAAAGTTCTGCTGATACAAGATGGGATAGTGCTGTAGGGACTGATGTAACATACACTGCAGGGGAGGAGGAGGCCATTCCTACCAGCAGCAAAGCAGAAGCACCACAGACATGATAATTTCTAGCTAGGACATTTAAAGTCCTGCTTAGTCACTAACTTGGAGAATGACTTGCGGCAAATAATTTCAAAATATATTAAAAAAAAAATAGAGGGTATTTCAACATATGTAATCAGACACAGATGTCAACATTGCCCTGTTTGGAAATGGACTCGTCAATGAAAAGGAAAAACAGTAAAGTTGAGAGACAGAAAACTGCTGCCTGAGGACACTAAAGAACAGAGCTGTCCCAGTACAAGATGAGTAATATCTCGTGCTTTGTAAATTGCTGAAGCTGGTGTGTTCACTTCTGACAAAGGATGGCTGGCATAAAGAAATCAATAAATAGAATTTGAATAATAAGTCTTTTGTTATTGACACCATAATTTTTCACATATTTATTCAGGGGAATTCTATTAGCCAAAAGACTGTTTAAAGTAATTCTATTTAAAAAGATGTTGAGATGTTCCTGCTGAGATAATTTCTTTGTTCCTCATAAAGGATACATAAGAATTGTCCGGGTGTCCTTTAACACAGATAAAAAGCATGATTTTTGATGCGATCATCATGCCCCTTCTCCCTTTTGAAGACTATTCAGGGAATAGTCTTGTATTGGAGAGGACAATTGTCCTGTGAACTGAACAGCAAGACCCTTTGTCAGAATGGTCTTATTTAAAGTATTACTAGTTAGTTGGCTGGAGGGATATGATGGGATTTTTTTCTCACATGTTCACATACTTCTGTTAGATTATATAGTAAAAAGCTGCTCTGCATACACAGAAGGGAGTACAGAGAAACAGCAGCTGGCAGAGGTACCAGAATTATGGTTTTGGAGGTTATCTTGCCCAGACCCTTGCCAGGGCATCCCAGACAAGCCTCAGCTGTGTGCCAGGGTGACGCCAATCAAGATGAGTCTCAGAGCACCTTGCAGATGGAGACAGTCACTGCATAAGGGTATGGGACTGGTTATGGGGTACAGGAGAAAGAGCACTTTGTGATTGCAGGAAACCTATAATAGAACATTTAAGGAAGGAAAGAAGGCAGGGAAGGAAATGAATCTAGGTGATTTGGGCAGGAGCAATCACAGAGAAATAGAAAGATAAGGGGATCAAAGGGGCTACTTGCAGGTAAACAAGGTTGGTACACCTGTCTTGCCATGCCCTACCTGCTCAGTCTGTCCTATCTACTTACCAAAATCCATTTTCTAACCCTTTTCCTAGGTTCCTAGGTATGTCTGTGTCTTGGGGTGACTTTATGATACTGTATCCCCTATCGTCTGCTTTATACCCAGACATGGGTCCTGTAACTTCAAGCCAGGGCCGCTAGAGGCGGGGAAGCCGGGGGAATTCCTTCGGCGGTCTGTGCTCAAACACAGGTACTTATCCTCGCTTTTCTCAGCTCTCGACTCTGCGTGTGCAGCAGGGAAAGAGAGCTGCAGTCTTTGCTTTTGGCTGGCTTCTTGTTTGTTAGCTGAGGCAAGAAGTTTTCCCGGGACTGTGGCTTCTTCTTCTGGACCTGTTCGGCTTTGCCCCGGCCCGAACCCCAGAATATCGCAGGGAGCCCCACGCCAGAGGGACGCCGCATCCTCCCGGCTCCAGACCTCGGGAGGAGCCGAGACACACCTGCAGAAAGAACTCTAAATCCATCAGCTTTCTCCGCAGTGAGAAGGTTTATTATTTACCATTATTTGTTCTTTTTCCGTACCTGAGTGCACTCTGCTTGTTAAATAAACTGTTTTTTTTTTTCATTTTCCACCAAGACATTTATTTCACAGTTGGTGGGGAGAGGGAGTGCCGAAACCTGCCTTTTAAGAGGACACATTCATTTCAGGATGGTTCCTCCTAACTTGTCTCAAACGAGACAGTGTGGTTGTGTCTGTGGTGCCTGTGAATGTGTGAATAATAGTGAAGGTCAAGCTGCACATAGGTGCAGTGGCCAGGGAGCCAGCTGTGCCTCTCAGAGTGAGTCCAAGGGAGAGTTAAATATTGAGGACCTCTCAACCTGTGTATGTGTGAGTAAAGGACTCTGCATCAGCAGCTGGAGTGGGGCTGGGGTGCCAGGTGCCAGCAACTGGGGAGACTGGGACCTCAGAGCAACTACTGGGTGCAATTCCCTAACTATAATCTTGTATTACTCCACAAGTAAACTACTTCACATTTTTACAAGAATGCATTTCTTGAATGATGAATAACATTTTGGGAATAATTTGCATTGTAATGTAAGATATGTTAGTGTAATAGGTAGCACACTTCTTTATTTTGAAGGTCACTCACTTTCCTTTTTAAGTGCCAGATCATCAGGTGATCAGTAACTTGTCCCTTTTTTTCTGCCAGAATAGAACAAAAGCCTATTGAATATTTTGAGTCCCATTCTTTTTTAATGAAGCAAATAGCTACAGAAGAGCTCAGGTATCCAAGGAAAGCAAGCAGTCATCATTGATGATGGTGTTGAAACAAGAAGACAGAGAATCCACCAGGCATTAAGGGAGTTATTTGTAAGGAATGATGCACACTGAAATTAGTTCCATAACACTCATGTGGAACTATGCACTTTAGGAACCTTCAGTTATCTTGAAGGGAGGCAGAAGACAAAAGCCAACATTATCTTCTTAGAGTCATTCTAGTAGCCCTGAAAAGGCAGAGGATACCACACAGTACCACTGTTTGCATGACTAGTATGAAAGAGAACGTTTCAGTTTGTCAGAGAAGGTTTCAGTTTGACAAACATTTATCCTGAGATGGTTGGATAATAATGCAGCTTACTTCTCACAGAAAAAAAGTGGTGATAATCTTCTCCACTGGAGATTAGCTGGAGCTACTATGAGGCTATTAACACAAAATTAAAAGAGAAAACCTTATAAGAATGCAAACTCTGTATGTTGTGATCAAGGTCAACAGATGTGGAAAGAATACATATTTCAATTGCTATATCTGATATAACTAGTATTGCTAAAAGCTGATGAGTTGATTTGCATGATTAGCACATTAAAATCCATGGTATTACCTACCTAAGAACAAAATAGTCAAAGAGGTAACAGAATACACTGAAGAAACATTTTGATGATAACTAGCACAGTCCAGAAGACTGAAGAAAAATTAGTAATTGTCAGTTAATACTGTAATCTTTAGAGACATATTAGAGGTCTCATACAGGCCTTAAAAAGCCTCCTTTAGTGCTTCTAAGCATGATAGATGACTGTTCTCTACCATGAAAAATTGTGCTCCCAGTTGTTGTTTCTCTATTTTGGTCGTCATTAAAGCAGGTAAAGACGCATTAATCACCTGGGCTGAATCAAGACTTGTCGTTAGGATTATATGCAGTCTTGCAAACAGATGAGCTAGAAGTTGGGCTTGATGATCCTTGTGGGTCCCTTTCAACCCAGGACATTCTATGATTCTATGAGTGTTTTCCATTAATCAGAAAGAACTGAAAATTTACTGGAGGACCAAACTTATTTCATCCCTCAGTGCAGGCAAGCTCCCTCTGCCTCACTGGTAAAGGAAAAGTTAGAAATAAATCACAATATGCAACACACGAAATAATAGATACCAAGAACTGCCTGATAGAATTATTGTAAGAAAGAAGCTGAAGGAAAGTAACAACATTGGGAAAAGATCCATGATAGCTGTGCTAACATTAATGGAGTAATTTTTTAAGGGAATGGAAAACCAATCAAGCAGTATGAATACAGTGCATGACTCACTGGTGATTGTCACTGAACATGTGTGTCCTGCATTTTGCAAGAAGTGCAATAAAGGGCTTATTTCACAGGAGGGCTACAATTTTTTTCCATTAGTAACTAAGAAGATTATAAACATATATTGTGACAGACAATTCTGAAAGTGGTTTGGATGGAATTTCAGAAGATATGATTGAAGGAATGTTTGACCAGCTGATGTGCACTCTTAAGAAATCTTAGAATAGTGGATACATTCCAGAAGACTAAACAAGTGGATATTTTGCGACATAACTAAATAAGAAACTTTATTCTTGAAAGAAAAATTAATAAGGAGGTGCTTTAATAGTGAATTATTTAAAAATTAAGTAATATATATCGCTATGGATTTATTGAAACTAAGTCATGGCAAATAAACCTGATTTAATTCCTTAAGATTACAGATTTGATTGCTAAAAGAAACTGCTTGGATGTAACATACTTTTATTTTTATAAATTATTTGACTGTGTCTTGCATTCTACCTTGATTACAAAATCGGCACTACACAAATATGCATTTAGTGAACTAATGAACTGGCTAATGAATAACCTATGAACAAGTAGTTATCAACAGAAAATCAACCCCTGTGAAGTACTGTGCAAGGGTTGAGAGTGAGCCTGACACTATGGGACATTTTCATCAATTCTCTGAAACTGAAAATTTGTCAGTGTTAAAAAATGAGAGCTTAGAATTATCCTGTATGACTTAAATTTCTTGGTAAGTTACATTCCATCAAAAATATATATATATATTTAAATACAACCAGCCATGAAAGCTATAAATATATAAGACACATAGTTCAAATTACAGACAGTTAAAACAATATATCCACAGACTTTCAAGTATCTACCCCATTCTGTGATGTTGTGCTCAAACTTCTGCTGTCCCTCTGGGTTTTACAGCAACTTATCAGCTTCAAATCCCTCTCTGGGAGGAGTATGGTCATGATGAATTCCTCTGCCTCACTGTAGGATCCACTTGGCCTTATTTTTCTGTTTTTTAAAGCAGTCTCCACTGACTCTTTCTCCATTGGTCTTCAAAGCAATGTTACATCCAAATTCACGGTATTTGATGTAATTTATATGTCTTAGACACTTTTTCTTTGCTGTCACACCTAAAACTGGTTTTGCCCAGCTCTGAAGGCTGCATTACTTTGAAAATCAGTAATTGATGACCATTACTACTTGTTGCCAAGTGGCCTCTGGTGTCTCCTATGCCTGTCATATCAAGGTTTCTGCACTCATCAGCTGTCCGTGCTCCTCTACATAGCATCACCTACGGTGATGGATAAGTTGTTGCACAAGCATAAGGTGTTATTACAACTTATTAGTTTCAAAATGTATCAAACAAATAAACAAACTACCTAGTGCTGACCTGGCCATTGGGCAGTTTCTGTTACTTTGTGAAACAAATCTCCAGGCAGGCCGGGAGAAGTCTGCACAAAGATTGACCTGTCCTGGTGCCTGTGTTTTTAACCCTAAGCCTGTGGTCTGGTGTAAGTAATGTTACAAGACCTTGCTAGGCCACAATATTGTGCTAGAAATTACAAGAGTAAACTACTTACAAGTCAATATTAGGGTCTATAAGACTTGGAATTATTCAGCCCAGAGAAGAGAAGTCTCAGGGGAGACCTTACAGCAACTTTCCAGTACCTAAAGGGAAGTTAAAAGAGAGTTTTACTGTGAGGGTGGTGAGACACTGGAACAGGTTGCCCAGAGAAGCTGTGGATGCCCCATCCCTGGAAGTGCTCAAGGTCAGATTGGGTTGGGGTTGGGGTTGGGTTTAGGTTGGATGGGGCTTGGAGCAACTTGGCCTAGGAAGTGTCCCTGTCCATGAGAGGGGAGCTGGAACTAGATGGTCTTTAAGGTCCCTTCAGACCCGAACCATTCTATGATGATTGCATATTTCATATTAGGTTCTGTTTGACTGAATCTAATAACAGTGATTTAAAATGTAATTTAATGGAGAGGATTTCTTTTTGATAGATTGAGATATTGTTGCCTTTTGTCTCAGAATGCTTTCTTCTGTGAAAAGCAAGCAAGCAAGCAAGCAAATAAAATTACTTTTTGAATGCATTGTCTAATATTTCCATGGCAACATTAAAAACTCTCAGTTTAGTACTGTGAAAACAGAAAAAAACACAATATTCTTGCCTAATGATTTGGTTCAAGTCAGTATACCACAATTTTAAATCATCTAAAGAGAAATTTACTGTGAAATGTCTTCAAGTCAGTTGTCAGCAATTACATTGTTGTTGCTGAAACCGTTAAGTTCCAAATATCAACTTCTTTTGACTGTTTTAGTAGTGTGTTCTCTGGTTTGTGTCCGTGTTTGACCATTACTGTTCTACTTATTTGGGGTGTTGTAGCCACAGCTGTCACAGTTTTTATTCTGCATTATCTTGGTACATGAGAAATAGGACTCAGGTTTTAGTGGTGGAAAGAGAGTATCTGAAAATGTTCCTTAATTCTGGATGTCACATTCCCTTCTGGTGAATGTTGAAAGATCTTGACTTATTTCAAGAATCTGTGTGTGAAAAGACAGTATGTCTATTATTGTTTCTGAACTGTATACCTGATACATTCCCTTCTAAAAGCTGATTTAGTACTGACATCTTTTGTAGGACCAGGGATACCTGCTTCTCCCTAAACAGTAACAAACCAAGATTTCTGCACCAATTCTAGGAGTGAAATGACCATTAAGGACTATTCTTAAATATTATCCAACAGTGTAAAACAAATGATAAAACTAATGTGCTAGTTTTGGCTGGGGTAGTGTTAATTTTCTTCATAGTAGCTGATATGGGCCTATGTTTTGGATTGGTGCTGGAAACAGTCCTGATAATGCAGGGATGTTTTAGTTACAGCTGAGCAGCTCTTGCACAGTATCCAAGCTTTTCCTGCCTCCTACCCCATCCCACCAGCGAGGAGGGCTGGGAGTGCACAAGAAGCTGTCAGGGGACACAGCTGGACAGCTGACCCCAAATGCCTGCAAGGATATTCCATACCATGTGGCACCATGCTGAGCTTTAAGCTGGGGGAAGAAGAAGGAAGGAGCAGATATTCAGGGTGATGGTGTTTGTCTTCCCATTACACATGATGGAGCACTGCCTTCTGGGAATGACTGAACACCTGCTTACCCATGGGAAGTGGCAAATTAATTCCTGCTTTTGCTTTGCTTGTTTATGCAGATCTTGCTTAACCTGTTAATCCATCTTTATCCCAACCCATGAATTTTTTCACTTTTAGTCTTCCAGTTTTCTCCTGGATTCTTCTGGGGGAGAGTGAGCAAGTGGCTGCATGGTACTTAGTTTTTGGCTAAGGTTGAAGCATGAAACCAAGTTTTTAAAAAACAAACAAACAACAAAACCAAACAAAACCCCCTAAACAAACAAAACAAAACAAAGCAAAAAACAACACCCCTCTCAAGATTTTATTAAAAGATATATAGAAAAGTTAAAAGAAAACAAGAAAAAAATCAACATAGATTTAGCATTCTTCTTCTGTTCATCCATCTGCCTTGAAAGAAGAAAAATTCTTTTGGTTTTATTATGCATTCAGATTCTGTGCACCTAATTTTTTACAGCTTGCTTTATTCATCAGGGAACAAGAAAAAACACATAAGAAGCCCATTTTCATGCAGGTTTTTTTCTGAAGAATAAGGTCATTAAGCTGAGATGCCATCCCTATCATTCTTTAAATGTCTCTGAATATTCTGTTTGGAGTTTTTAATTGTTTTATTTATCTCAAATCCCTGTCGTATGATAAATCAAACCATGGTAATTTTGTCTTGTCATTCAGAAACATTTTCTTCAGTGTATGTATAAAATGCTTATCTGTTGTTACCTTTTGTTCTCTCTTTTTACTGTTGGTGAATCTCTTTTATTTTACAGCTCACATTCTATTTCATTGGTAATATTAATCAGAAATATCCAGGGACAAAGTTCTCTTTACCTATTGCCATAGTCATGGGGATTAAATGGCTGCATGTATTTTCACATTCAGTAGCAGCACTGTCATCTTTAGAATCCCAGATCTTCATCATGAGACTTTTTGGTTTAACTGATGGAGGTGTTCATTATCCTTGCTTTGTTTCTGGCATAGTGTGCCACCTCATCTTCCTGCAAAACAACTGAGCTGTCAGCATAAACTTTTAAACATGGCAAAACTCAATGTAGCAGTATCTATGAAAAGGATTGTTGACATCTGAGTAACAAAACACCTTCTCGTAGACTGGTACTTGTCACTCAGAAGGACTGGAAGTATTACCATCACCGTCAGTTCACATGTGCTTGCTGCTGACTCCACACAGTGATTTGTGAAATCCAGCATAACTTAGAAATCAACAGGTTCTGACTTTTGCTGCCACTGGTGCAGTAGATCAGTTTAACTAATGTAATTGACTTTAACCAAATGACCATCTACTGCCACTGAGGAATAGAAGTGCAAATTTAGCACTATTGATTTTTGCCAGGTCACATCAGTGACTATTTGGCTCAGCTNTTAAGGACTATTCTTAAATATTATCCAACAGTGTAAAACAAATGATAAAACTAATGTGCTAGTTTTGGCTGGGGTAGTGTTAATTTTCTTCATAGTAGCTGATATGGGCCTATGTTTTGGATTGGTGCTGGAAACAGTCCTGATAATGCAGGGATGTTTTAGTTACAGCTGAGCAGCTCTTGCACAGTATCCAAGCTTTTCCTGCCTCCTACCCCATCCCACCAGCGAGGAGGGCTGGGAGTGCACAAGAAGCTGTCAGGGGACACAGCTGGACAGCTGACCCCAAATGCCTGCAAGGATATTCCATACCATGTGGCACCATGCTGAGCTTTAAGCTGGGGGAAGAAGAAGGAAGGAGCAGATATTCAGGGTGATGGTGTTTGTCTTCCCATTACACATGATGGAGCACTGCCTTCTGGGAATGACTGAACACCTGCTTACCCATGGGAAGTGGCAAATTAATTCCTGCTTTTGCTTTGCTTGTTTATGCAGATCTTGCTTAACCTGTTAATCCATCTTTATCCCAACCCATGAATTTTTTCACTTTTAGTCTTCCAGTTTTCTCCTGGATTCTTCTGGGGGAGAGTGAGCAAGTGGCTGCATGGTACTTAGTTTTTGGCTAAGGTTGAAGCATGAAACCAAGTTTTTAAAAAACAAACAAACAACAAAACCAAACAAAACCCCCTAAACAAACAAAACAAAACAAAGCAAAAAACAACACCCCTCTCAAGATTTTATTAAAAGATATATAGAAAAGTTAAAAGAAAACAAGAAAAAAATCAACATAGATTTAGCATTCTTCTTCTGTTCATCCATCTGCCTTGAAAGAAGAAAAATTCTTTTGGTTTTATTATGCATTCAGATTCTGTGCACCTAATTTTTTACAGCTTGCTTTATTCATCAGGGAACAAGAAAAAACACATAAGAAGCCCATTTTCATGCAGGTTTTTTTCTGAAGAATAAGGTCATTAAGCTGAGATGCCATCCCTATCATTCTTTAAATGTCTCTGAATATTCTGTTTGGAGTTTTTAATTGTTTTATTTATCTCAAATCCCTGTCGTATGATAAATCAAACCATGGTAATTTTGTCTTGTCATTCAGAAACATTTTCTTCAGTGTATGTATAAAATGCTTATCTGTTGTTACCTTTTGTTCTCTCTTTTTACTGTTGGTGAATCTCTTTTATTTTACAGCTCACATTCTATTTCATTGGTAATATTAATCAGAAATATCCAGGGACAAAGTTCTCTTTACCTATTGCCATAGTCATGGGGATTAAATGGCTGCATGTATTTTCACATTCAGTAGCAGCACTGTCATCTTTAGAATCCCAGATCTTCATCATGAGACTTTTTGGTTTAACTGATGGAGGTGTTCATTATCCTTGCTTTGTTTCTGGCATAGTGTGCCACCTCATCTTCCTGCAAAACAACTGAGCTGTCAGCATAAACTTTTAAACATGGCAAAACTCAATGTAGCAGTATCTATGAAAAGGATTGTTGACATCTGAGTAACAAAACACCTTCTCGTAGACTGGTACTTGTCACTCAGAAGGACTGGAAGTATTACCATCACCGTCAGTTCACATGTGCTTGCTGCTGACTCCACACAGTGATTTGTGAAATCCAGCATAACTTAGAAATCAACAGGTTCTGACTTTTGCTGCCACTGGTGCAGTAGATCAGTTTAACTAATGTAATTGACTTTAACCAAATGACCATCTACTGCCACTGAGGAATAGAAGTGCAAATTTAGCACTATTGATTTTTGCCAGGTCACATCAGTGACTATTTGGCTCAGCTTTTTCAGCTTTCCAAATACAAACTGTGCTATTTGATTTGCTTCATTATAAATGTAACAAGCACTCCTGAGGTGATCAGCTAATCAGTGCAGGTTTCTATGCTCATCAGGTCATAAAACTCATTAATGGATACATTTAGCTTCCTACTGCTGTTGACAGGATTGACTGTTTCTTTTTGGTGCCTTATTTAGCCAAACACTGAAAAGAGAGAAGTTTCTGCAGATCAGATATAAAAATGAAAGTAAATAAGTTGCTTCATATTTAAGAAGAGGGCTGTAGATAATTAACTCGAGTTCTGTAAGATAAATTCAAATTTCTGTTGTTATAAAAATGTTTTCATTATTATAAATAGCCTTTTTTAAAAAATTCTGTAAAATAAGTGGGTCATTTTAGACAGTTTCTAGTATAAAATGGACTTCTTCACTGCACTGCAGTTTGTCCTTCAGACACTGGCACTAAAGCGCCTACACATTTGCTCTTTCTCAGCCTTAGGAACATGTGAACACCTGGAAGCATTACTGGGAAGCCTGGCAAAATGACAAAGATTTGGTAACAAATGAAGGTAGCAATACCCTGAGTTGAGTATATCTGGCATCCTCTTACAAAGGGCAAAATTCTCCCCGTCCCATTCTCATCTCAGGAGCCCAAGCATCCCATATGCAACTGCCCAATTTAAATTTCTACTTAAGTGAAGTCATTATGATCCAATGGGGATGGATCTTTTCTAACATGTGAAATAAAGGGACAGCACTGAACTCACCCTTTGTGGTAGGAATATAAAAAGCAGGAGTCAAGGCATTACAGAATTATGCTTCCATGTTTTCAAACCCTCCCAGCTGAATATTTGAAGCAACTGAATAGTACTGTGAGCCCATAGGAAAGTCAATTTTCCTTTCTGATTTAGCACAGGTTTCTTGGAATAAAGGAGGCACTTTTCTCTTCAAAACAAAAAAACCACCTGTTTTAATTACTCTATGTATAAACAAGCCAATGGAAAAGAAAACAAAAAGGAGTGGGGGGAAGATTCAGTTATCAAAGCTCCAGTATGTTTCATGATTAAAAGAGCATATAATATTTTTGGTGCTATTGTTGTTTTCACAGAAATGAAAGCCTATGAAATGGAGTTCAAAGGTGTAACTGCTGCTGTGCAATTAATATTGGCTGTACCTGTACTATTTTTTTAGGCTTAGCGGGTATCCCATTGTTTTTTAATCCACTGAAATAATATCTTCTGGCAAGCCTGCTTTGTCTGCATCACTCCTGCCTACTTTGTCCTCTCAGCATCTACCCTTCCATCCTGGGCACTGCCTTAAGAGGCAGCCTCATGCAGTGGCTTGGGCTGTGCCCTGCAAGCTCGTACTTTGGAATGTGCTCTAACAGACAGCAGCGAGCACTCTTGGTACCTGATGTAGCTCTGGATGCTTTCGTGGCCCAGGGCTTGCCTGGGGCTTATATGCTTTTCTGCAATTGAACTGGACTTACCAAGAACACAGGTGATCAGAGACTTCAGCACAGAAACTCCCTTACACAGATTTTATAAGACTGTACCTTTTCTCCTTCATTGGGATTTCTTCTTTGTTTGGATACAGGGACATAGTACCTTCCACAGTTTAGTCCTGTAGCCTAATTGTGTTAGGATTTTAAAGTCCATCTGAGCAAACTGCATTGCAGCATTTTAGTTTTCTCTATTGGATCACTTGTGTCAGGCTTTATGGATCATCCTCGTTACAAATAAATTCCCCATGGATTTTTGTGTACATTCTTCACTCAAAGTTTTATTTATATATCTTCTTATTTTTTAGCTATGATGTCTGACTCTCTTGTTAGTTTTTAAAGAATTTAAAATGCAGATGTTTACAAAAGATTGTGGAAAACTTGGGGGCAATATGACATTTCTGTCTCCAATTTTGTTATTCACGTCTGAACCTGAAAACCAACAGCAGTGCAATTCTCTGACGTTGCCAGAGGAACTACAATTCTTTCAAATTACCTAGAGGTGACAATAGCAATTGTCCTACGTTTTTCCAAGCTACAAATGCAAATATATTATGTATCTTCTACAATGCAAAAAGCCATTGTAGATATGGGCTTAGACAAAATCCCTAGGAACCATAGCAAGCCAGACAGATACTCCTAAGCAAAAATCTCTTCTTAGGTGTTCTAAACAACATTCTGCTGATTCTAAAGGAACTTCTATATGTAATCTAAAATTTGTATATTCATTTAGCTAAGATGTAAATAATAGCTTAAATAATAGCTTAAATTGACTGCTGTGCAACTTACTAATAAATTCACTTGAAATAATTGTCGAACTCTGTTGAACATGTAGTATTCAAACTGTTTTTATTGCAACATCATTTGTGTACATACTCTGTTAATTTTAGAGAGTTTTTATGTAAGGAAAATACTAAAAATGATTTCAAGTTTCTCTGTGAGAGGCTATGCAGCAATTTGATCTCAGATTTGCAGATTTAAATTAGGATTGAAGGTTAAATGCAAGAATTATTTACAGAACAACAAAAACATATTGTTGTTCCCATTTCTCCTCTACTGTCTAGTGA
This sequence comes from Notiomystis cincta, assembly GCA_013398075.1. Taxonomy (NCBI): domain Eukaryota; kingdom Metazoa; phylum Chordata; class Aves; order Passeriformes; family Notiomystidae; genus Notiomystis; species Notiomystis cincta. The sequence goes on from VZRX01003921.1 coordinate 165,744, forward strand.
TTTTTTTTCATCCCACATCTTCTTCAAAAAGTTCCCTTTTCTCAAATGCATGAAATGCAAAATCAGATGTCTGAACAGAATTTTTCTTTGAGATAGAAGGGAAAGCATAAAAAAAGCCTTTAAAATATTTTTTTTCTTCAGATTGATTGCTATTTTCACTTACAAGGTAAACATAACAATCTTAGTTTAAATTTTGATTCCTATGGTCAGAGTGATATATTATTATCTCCATGTCATTTAGTCCTTGCTCTCATGATCTCAGGTCTTAAGGGGCTGAACAGTTGCCGTCAATACAATTTAAATAACAAAAAAAATACTTTTAGAAATGCTTAGAACTAATTTTCTCTCCCTAATAATATCTCAATTTCAAGCACAAGAGTCTCCTGTCTCAACAGGAGACTAGAGGCAAGACTGGAGACCCATGGCTTTGCATGACACTGGAATGTGAAATTTTTGCTTTTCCAAAGGAATAAAATTAATGATAAAAGATACAAGATATTAAGAAGAATGTATTTAAAGATTAAAGCTCCTTGTAAATGTAAAACTAAACTGCATCCTGGCACTATTTACTAAGGGAGCAGAATTTTTATATTTGGTAAAAGTAGTTTGGTCAGGGAGGAATTAATGAGTGAGTGTCAGTGACAAAGCAATACACTTCTTTTCATACCTTTTTTTGAACATCTTTGCGTGCACACAACCATACAGAGAGACACAGAGTTTTACAGGTGCTGAAAATATTTTTTGTATTTACTTTTTTTTTGGTGAAGACTGAACTATAAAATTGAGTATGAAGTGAAGGATTCATACAGTTATTTTGAAGGAATATCTATGTATTCCTGTATCTCCCTGGGGTAGCAATGAACTTGCTAAAAATTCAGTGATATTGAACACTTCAGAATAACTATGAATGATTGATTATTTCTGTTTCTGACTTGGAGGAGATCAGCTCCCAAAGTGGAGAGTGTTGCTCCTGTGCAGTCTCTGGCCTGCAGCATTCCTGATATCTATCCAGAATACTGGCAGGTGACAGAAGACAATGATTGCTTGTTTCTTTATTAGCTTGCTTACAGAAGATTAGGTGCTGGCAGTAGTTGATGAAGTTGCTAGTGTCTGCTAAAGATTTATTTGGTCTTAGACAGACTCCTTCATGTTTTAGGATGAGTAATCAATTTTCTGTCAAAGGAGGTGTTGGTCATCTGCCTAGAGGGAGGCTCAGCTCCTCATTCTTGTATTACCCTGGAAGATGAAGGGTCATAAGGGCTACTCTTGGCAATTTCTGTGACTGTCAGTTTGAATGAGCTGAATATTTGGAAAGGTGGTACAGTTTCTCATACCACACCCAGATTTTTTTTTTTTATTGGGCAGTCATATACTTTTATTTTAATTTTTCAGTCTCAAGATGAGATTTAACAATCATATTCATATAATAAAATAATACAGATAGTATTTCACAGAAATGTTCATGGTTTCACCATTCATCCCTCGGTGTGATGCAGAATTGATCATTATTGCCAGGAAGTATTCTGAGCCTATGTTAATAGGCAAAACATTTCAAAGAGAATATGCTTACTGAAGATGCAGACTATTTTCCACTAGTATAAACTCTATCATTTAACTGTTATCAGCCTCTTCAGCAATCCTATGTGATGATATATTGCTTGAGAGGTGATTTAGTATTTACTTGAAATTATGAATATTGTTGGTAACATATATAGTAGTTTGTGCATAGAGTGGGTTTGTGTAAACTTCAGGTTTAAAGACACCAAGTTGGCTCTATACATGACAAGTATACAGGAAAAAACTATATTATATGCTCAATATGAGACTACAAGATGTCATATGGTCTGGAATATCCCTTTGGTCAGTTGGGATCACCTGTCCTGGCTGTAATTCCTCCCAGAGTCCCAACCCCCCATGCACACCCAGCTCCTCCCCAGCCTGGCAGTATGAGAAGCAGAAAAGGCTTTGGTTCTGTGTAAGCCCTGCTCAGCAATAACAAACACATTTCTATGTTATCAATCCTGTGTTCAGCACAAATACAAAACACAGCCCTACAACAGCCACTGTGAAGAAAATGAACACTATTCCAGCCAAAACTAGCACAGGGTATCACTGGAGTGGATTTAATTTGTGTTTAAAATCTAGATGTCTAGAAATGGCCATATTCCAGTAAGTCAATGAAGATATATTCAGTACCATCAATGAAGCTCAGAGAAGAATTGGCCCTGTATAGGGCAGCCACGTAGTGACTCATCACCTGAATCACACTCTACAATCTATACTTTCTCAATATCTATTAATTGTAACAGAGGCTTAGACAGCTGCTGTGCTTTCAGAAAATTCACAGAAGTTTTTAAAATTATGAACTGAATCTTATCCTTTGCATTGAGGGCGTGTTATCTTTGCTAGGGTCCTCAAAACAGAAAAGTATAAACTTATACAAATACTGCTGTGTAGATACTGTGGTTAGCTTTCATATATTTCTTGAAAGGTAATCCTCTTAAATTTACATTTCCTTCTAAGTCTGTTTCTCTTCTTGGAATGGGACCCCAGATGACCTTGGTTCCTGTTTTCAAAAGTCAGATGTTGTACTGGCTTACTGCATTCCTCATATAGGGAGTAGTAGAGCCTCAACTTCTACTTTCCAGCCTCTGGAAACTCTTGAGTGCTCATACATAGATTGTTTCATACTGACAAGTTAGAGCAGGACTGACTGGTTGGATGCTGGGAACAAGATCCAGCAAACAAACAGCTTCATCCCATATGTGTCATCTATGCATTGCAAGTGCTGCTTTTCCCCTTTACACTTTAGCCTACAACAACAACCTCTACTATTTTTCATTTTTATCTTTGCCAGAATAATAGCTGGGAAGTGCTACAGCATCAGTCTGGGGGCATTTGAAAAATTCCCAAGTGTTTGAGCTACTTTTGCTGATACTCTGTCACTGAATCTCTAATACCCACAGGTATCTCTGTTTTCCTCAGTGACAGAATCACCACGTCACTTTGTCCTGCCGTCCCTCTGCACTGCAGTGCTGCAGTGAGCTGACACACACAGCACAAGTGCTCAGATTTGCAGAGCTGCCTTGTGCTTCAGTAACTGTGTGGCACATGCCTGCAGCAGACACACAGCCCAGAGGCAATTCAAACGCCAGCGAAGTGTGGAGGCCAGAGATGCTCAGAACTCTGTATTTCAACCCACAGAAGCTTTGCAAATGCAAAATGCAAAAAAGTTTCTGAACAGATGATCACTGGAGATTTTTCTGAGTTTGTACTTCTAATGTTCAAGACCAAATAGCTGGTGTAGCAACTATAAAAGCCATTCCCCAAGTTTCTTTTGGAATTAAGCAGTGCTGTTTCAGTTCAGATAACGTTTACTCATTCAAAATTTACATTGCACCTGTCACTTCTATTGGGAATTTTATTTTAGATTAGAGTTTCTTATGTTCACATGATTTATGACTTCTGTAATTTTTTCCTTTTACATTTGGAGGAACCTTTTTCAACAAAACATATGAATGTAGAGAAAGTGACATTATTCCTCAGAAAATAATTAAATTATCTGTTTAGCATGTGAGACAAATGTACTGCTCACCTTTTCAATTTATTTAAATACTATTTAAATCTTGCTTATTTCAATCATGTGATGGCAATCATCTATAAAAGAGGTTCAGCACTATTTCACTATAAAAATGTTCTAAATCAATAGAACTTTCATTCTTCTCTGTGTAGACTTCTGTTCACACTTAGCTTATGATTTCAGTGCAGAAATACACTTTGTTTTGTTTTTTTGTTGGGGTTTTTTTGTTTATTTTTTTTATTTTCACTCACTTCATTCAGGTAATATATAATTCTATTTCACTTTGTCTGATCTTGACAGTATATCTGTCTATACAGGGAGTAGAAGTCACAGATGCTTCTGTTAATATTTCCTTTGTGCAGGTGAAACAATGTGGTTGTTATCCCAGACGAGCTGGTGGCCCTGCAATGCCAAGACACTGGATTTGATAGCCACTGACTAATTGGATAGTCATGTAAATAATTGATGTTCTTTGTTCCATAGCTGAGCCTCTCTTCCAAAAATAATTTTGAAAGCAAAAACTAGAGTAGGAATCTGTCAAATTTAAACCATCAAACTATCTGGATAAATCAAGTAGTGTTTACATGAAACCCTGAAACATTATGGTCAGTTTTGTGGACACCATGATTCAGGAAGGCTGCTGGCTAACAGAAGAAATATGCTCAAGCAAAGGGCAGGCAAGGGAAACGGACCCAAGTAATGACTAAAGAGTTGCATGCTCATATTTGAACTGTCACTTTCAAAAGTTCTTTGCAGTTAAAAATTAAGGTAATTTTGTATTATCTATTTAGTACTTATATGTGAAATACATATTTTAGCTCTCTAAAGCACTAAGACAGAAACAAATATAGTTGCAATTGTATATTTGAATTTCTTTCATTTTTTGTTGCATACAAGTTAAAGGGCTTTGTCATTTGCTTGTTGTTCACAAAGTTTTCTCTCTTGGGAAGAAATCTTTTAGGCCTGGTTTACATAATTAAGTTTTTGGGAAAAAAAGTAGTGAACAAAATAGAGAATAAAACATATGGTTTCTTTAGGAACACAGTGTACGTTCACAGAAAATTCTATAGGAAGGTGGATTGCATGAATAGATCTTTAAAATCCAAGACAAATGATGTATACTGAAAGAAATGCATCTTTGCTGAGTTCAACACTGCTTCATTCACTGCATACTGACTGAATAATGCATGATTGTGGTATTAAACCTGTAGGAAGAAAGCATGTTTTCACACCTGAAAGGTTGCAGCTGAATGCAAATGTCCCACAGGAAAAAATATTGATTAACTTTAGCCTTTCAGACTAAAGGAATTAGTTTCATAACTTGAAAGTATAATATATATCTTATGTTTATTTTAGGCTGTTTCCTTACAGTTTACTCTAAAATGTGGACAGGATAGGATGAAAAAATACTCTTGCAAAAAGTGTTCACAAAATCACAGAGTGTTTGAGATGGGGAAGGAGGTCATCTGGTCCAACACCCTTCATCAAGAAGGCTCACCTAGAACCTGTTGCCCTGAGGATTGTGTTGAGAGGGTTTTTGAATATCTCCAAGGATGGACACTTCATCTCTCTGGACAACTTGTGTCAGTGCTCAGTCACCCTCATAGTAAAATAAAGTGTTTCCTGATCTCCAGAGAGAACCTCCTGTGTCTCATTTGTGCCTATTTCCTCTTGCCCTATCACCACTTTCAGAGTCTCACTCTTCTTTGCACCTTCCCTGCAGGTATTTATAACATTCTCCCTGAGTCTTTTTATATCTAGACTGAAAAATCTCAGCTCTCAGTATTTCTTTGCATGAGATATCTTCTGGTCCTTTCATCATCAGCTTGGCCCTTCACTGGACACCAGTAGATCTATAGCTCTTAAATACTTTCACATTTTTATCTATCTCTGTATCCATCAAATGTTGTCGTTTTATTCCAGGTATGTTTCTTCCACATTGCAGAAGATTGCAATGAACTCTTGTAATTATTTTTTTTTTTTTATACATTCACATACAGAAAGCAAGCTGTAACTAGAAGGTATTGTTCTGGTGCTCCTATATTGATAGTACTGCCATGCATTTTCTGCTTCTCTGTCAACTTCAGTGCTATAGTCTGGTCTGTCTGTTTTTATATTTGAGCACAGGGTTTGCTGACAGATAGGAAGCTGAAACAACCCTTGCATTCTTCCCTCAAATATACCAGTGTGATCCTAGTCTAATATGGGCTCTGTGGGACTACAGAAGAGTTTTTGTGTTAGAATTTGGTATAAATTTTAATTAGCTATGTATTTACCTTACACAAGACTCCACAGTGTTTTAATTGTAATCCCTTGTATTAAAAAATCCTCACACAGAACATTTAATGATTACAATATTTAAATATGAGAATATCTTAATTATGATTTTGACAAATCAAAATCAATCTACCAGCTTATTTCACTAAAAATGTTGCTCTAAAAATACTAATAAGTATCTCTACAAATACAAAAATTTATAGGAATGAATTAGGAATCTTACAGGATGGTAAGTTGTTATTTTTAAGGGATCAAGGCAGCATCAGTAAATATTTTTCTAAAATAAAATATAAAACATGGAGTTGTTATAGGATCTGGCAAAAAAAATGTGCTTATAGTTTTGGTTAGCAGGCTGTTCTCTGTTCCTGCTATCATCTCCAAAAGTTTTTGCTGCTCGCAAAAGAATTATGAGACTGCTGTCCATTCACCACATAAATTATCATAATTTTGAGCAAGAAATGAACATGTGCCACATGATGAAGTTCGTCCTTCCTAGATATCTTTATCAGAGCATGCACATGGCTTCCCCCTCCCTTCCCTCTGCTGAAACCAACTACACTTTTGGCAGGGAAATGATACACTGCGTTCAATGAATGCATCCCACACCCTGTGTATTATCTGAAACAGCTCTGTCAGGCCTGCAGTTTATCATTCTTGCATGGCATGAAGCTGGGAAAATACCAGCTGCAGACTTTCCCTTTCTTTTCTTTCCACTCTGCTACAACAGCATATTCTTTGTGTGGCTTTCTCTTGACCTTGGATCATGCTTAAGGTGTAGCATGCATGCAAGGCCCTGGAAGACAATACCTGTCTGATTGTGGTTCTGAACTTCTCCCACTCACAGGCAGTCCATTCACCAGGCAGGCTCTGTATGGGTGGAAGAAGAGCTGGCAGCTGTACAGCTGGTGTGCCTGGCTACCCTTCAGGAAGAAAACAGGACACTGCATTCTTTCTGTGTGACAGACCCTGTGACAGTAGAGGAGCAGGATAAATTTGTGTGATCCGGTGAAGAACCTTCTATAAAAGTTCCCCAGGGGGTTGGATTGAGCAGTGCCTTACATGCCTGCCACCTGCAGATCCCAGCACATAGTCCTGGAGGAATATTCCATGTTTGAGAAGCTGGGCAGGACACTGCCTCTAAGCCTATATTTCTAGCACCCAGCAATGCCTTCAAATGTTCTACAGCTGCCCTGCCAGACCAAAAGATGCAAGTATTCTCCAAGTCCCATGTATATCTTCTGGTATTGTAGTTTGGGTCTGCTAGAACATTTCAGATGACCATGGGCACATGTGTTTCTTAATTGTGTTTCTGCCCTTGGGCCCTCCTCATGCTTAAATGCTTACACAGAGTAGATCCACGTTTGTGATAATGGAGACATAGACATTTCATAGGTCAACACCTGCATTTGAAATACCTGAAGTTACATGTATAATATTTGTAAAGAACATGTGTAATTTTGTAATAACTAAATAATTTTAAGTAGTTGACTTCGGAAGCAGCTCAGCTGAACCAAGTGCTTTTCACACTGACAGGTTTGCCAGGCCTATTAATATCATATGAACTTTGCAGTTGAAACCTTTTGTCAGTTAGTATTCTTGCAAAAGTCAGCTTTCTTGGATGATGGCCTCAGTAAGTAAACCTAACAACCTATTGGGAAGTAGTAAACATATCATTTTTTCCAGAGGGAAGAAACTGTACAGTAAGGCTCAGGCATGTTTATTATGGAGCAATCCTTTTTGCTTTCATTGTCCATTTGTAAGTGTATCAAGCTACAATTACCACCTTGGAAGGAAAGTTTTGATTTTTATCAGTCCTAACTAGCTGAACAGAATCTAAATAATTACGATAATTATTCCTTCATGTAACTACCTTTAGGAACTACAAAATGTGATTATCTTATTTCATATAGGGGTCTAATCTTAAGAAGTAATTGATTAAAATATATAACACAACTATAATAAAAAAAATAAACCTTCATTTATCATCACTTTTCCTAGCTGTCAATAATATTTTACTTGCTTCTTTTTTTCTGAAAATGTCTATTTCTTCAGTACAAGACCACCATCAAGAATAAAAGCTCAGCTTGTAAAAATCAGATTTGTAATTTTTGTTTTGATTCTGTCTACATTCAAGTCACCAAGACTTCCTTCAAAATCTTAAAATAGTGAACCTTTAATGTTTCCTGATTTCATGTCCCCTTTCCTGTCTAGATCTGTGTTTCTGAGAGACCAGAATAACACACCATTAATTTGTTGTAATGTATCCGATCCGGGGCATGCTCCCCTCCATTTCACCTTAAAGAAGGTCTTCCTAGGGCATCTTCAGTGGAATTACCACAGCTTTGAAGTTCAAAATATAGAAAACATTAAGTCCAGCTGAGAAAGGGGAAGACAACAGTCATCTAACCAATAACTTAACAAAAACATGTGGGAATAAACTTCTTTCCGAGTAATGTTTCGGTCCATATGATAGTTTATTGTCTCCTGATTACTGCTGGGCATCCTATCCAACAGGAGACTACTTGAATTTAGATGAAAGAAGTTGGACATCTCTAGTTTTTACATGTAGAGTGCTGGGGAAAAAAAAACACAGCTGCAAAGAACATCTATGGTTACTGGCTACTCTTCCCAACGCCCAAATGTCCTTCCTGGGGCATCTGCTACTGATGGACAAAACCAATCATCAGGTTCACAAGTTGCCTGATTCATCAGATTCCAGGAGTGAGGTTTTCATCTGTTCAATTTGTTTAGTGGGCTTTTTACTCAGTGAACATATTTAAAAGTCTACACTTGTGTTAATCTTACTTACATACGGCACAAGCATCTAAAGCAACCACCAGATCTGTCATTTATCATTCTCTGCTTGAATTGCTTTGAGATTTGTAGCCTGTACTGTACCTTTTTTATTGTTTTGCTTCTGAGATTATGTTGAATATCTGTCTGACCACTACCATTTAATAAAAATTACACATAAAAGAGCTGTCTTAGTAAAGAAGAAACAGCTTCAGTGTTAGGTAGCTCTTTTTCTGAAATGAACTTGTATATGGTACAATTACTTTTGGACAGTTTTTCCTAAATATTATGAAATTATCTGAAATAATTACAAAATCAGTGATGGCAATCCAGTGGCATTTCAAAGTTATGGAATTGCTTTTTAAATGGATGTTCAATGTAGTATCTTTGTTCCTACAGGCTGTAAGCACTGAGCTGAAACTAATGACAGTCAGTTACCAATGGCTTTACCTGACAAGTGAAGATTTACTTAATAGTGTAATAGAATTTGAGCCAGCAATATTTATCATTTTATCTTTCCCTTTGCAATCAGCAGTGGGTTTTCTTCAGTCTAGAAGATAGTATGTTCATAGAGGGTAGATAACAGACTTATTTTCAGTTTTGCCAATAACTTCTGCTTGGTAAATCACTTAACCTCTGTGTCTGAGTCTCACTAGCTGTTAAACAAAGATAATGATATTTTTCTTCTTTTGTAAATGACCCTTCTGGGCATACAACAGAGCAAAACAGCACTCCCATAAACGTGGGTACAAGGTATAAAAATTATAGAAAACAATGGCTGTCAAATGAAAAGCAGTTTTGGGAATAAATCCAAATGGATGACAAAGACATGAATGAACATAAGCACATAGAAAATGCAACTAAACCATTTCTAGGAGAAAAATCAGCATGATGTAGGCTTATTAGAACTGATCTGAACAATGTGTGTAGTTATGGGAGGAAAAATCAGCGTTCACTGAAGGCTTAAGGCAGTTGGGCTGCTGACTAGGGTAGCAATAGGCAGAGAGTAATGAACTCTCTGTCCTTTCCTTCAGATGGGGATTGGAAGAGCTGGTCCATCCCCATCTGCTACTGTCACAAGCTGCACCCTGCTAAGGGAGGGGTTGAAAAGTATGGGAAGGGACTGCTCCGCCCTCAGCAGTAACTTGGGTTTGCCACCCTCATATGGGTAAAGTCATTCCCTCCAGTGTATTCCACAGCCTTTGGCACGGCTCTGGGAGCCTTAGCAGGGTGATATAAGTGGTAGACATAAATTAGTAGAGAGAAGTGGCTGCAGGAGGAAGGGAACAGCCAGGAAAATTAAGTCAGTGGAACAGGAGAGGAAATGGAATCCTGCAGGGGTTGTTCTTGACTCTCCTTTTCCTGCTTTCCTTCATTTCTTCTGTTTACTCCCCATGTCACTTAATCTGCTGTTGTAAGATTTTGCTGACTAGCTGAAAAAGACATCCTTGAGACATCTCCAGGATAGTTAATGTGAGGATTAGTAATTAGTATGTAGAAATTAAAAAAAGAAAAGTTTATAAAACCAAGTGATGGAACAGACAAATCAAGGATTATATTGTCCCTTAGGAACAGAATATACACTGCTGTTTTCTCAGTAGAAACTGAGAAATATTAGTCAGACTTTGGAGTATTTTGCATTATTGATTGTAGTTGTCGGAGGAATAATGAACAGTAATTCACATTGTTTGATGTGTTGCACATTGATGAGATTCAACAGGAATTTTACTATTTAAGATAGATCAGAGAGCATCTGCACAGTTCCCATCTGTGCTCTGAGTGAATGACTTGCCAGCTGGGTTAGCTACATTTATGGAGAAATGTGGAGCCTGCCCTCAAGGACTATTTGAATTTCACAAGATGAACTAATACAGCACATATGTAAGAGAAACAGTATATATATTAACATCAGTGCTGAATATCTTTTTTCTTCAGCCTGTCAGAGCTTGCAAACTGAAAAGAATAACCTCAATAGATTTTAAGAACCATGAGGGTTAGTGATTACCTGGTCTGCCCTCCTGAATAACATAGCCTATAGAATCTCCTCACAGTGATTTCTGCCTCTTAACTTCTGTTTGTGATACATACACAGTATAAGGAAAAATAAGATGCCTCCCAAACATTGTCCCCCACTTCAAAGTTACTGATGGGGGATTTCCCATAAATTCAATGAGGAGCTGCAGTGTGGTAATAGTGACTCACTAGGTGGCACTCTTACTTCTGAATCCATGCTAAATTAAATCCCAGGCATCTATTTTAAGGCTTTTTAAGGCTTTTGTATTAAGTAAAACACTGGGTTCGGGGGAAGATATTATTCATAGTCCTCAAACTCCTTACTGCTTATAATTTCAAAGTATTATTTAGAAGAACTCAGTAATCTGGAAGTCCATTATCCTTTCACTCTTACGTCTTTTTTTGCCACATTCTGAGGCTTTTTTCAAACCTTTAATCATTTCCAATGAGTTAAAAGTGTAGAACTCAGCTAGATTAAATTAGGCACATTTGGGCTTGGTAGTAGGCTTAAAAGAAAGGATTCTTGATTACCAAATGTTGCATAACCTGTCTTTGAATGGAGAGACTTTGCATGTGGGAAGTCTGGCCTAATTGCTAAAATGAATTAGATATGACCTTAGATAATTGCCTACTGTTCTGTTCCAGAGTAGGGGACCTGTGGGCTATAGCAATTAGCTTCTCTGTTACTGAGAGGGTTAAAATCTCTACTGGGCCAAAGTCTCAACCAAGGACTTCAGTTTGGACCAAGTGTACACTGTCCATCTGAAGAAGACTGTAACACCTAAAGTGGAGGGATAATTCCTGTTTCTAGTGAACCCTGCAGGGAAACTGAAGCACAGGGATAGCACTGCAGATTGATAATGTCCTCTGTGAGCATGTGCATTCAAGTGGCATCTGTATACAAAAATCTTCCCCAGGTTTAGTTTGTGTGAAAGCAAACTGGTTGGTTCTCAGTTTGTAACTTAGTCTGTAAAACACTTTAGCAAATCTAAGGTATGAGAAATACCGCAATTCCAACTTTGTAAAGAGCTGACTATATTAAACAGGTCATTCCAGTAGTATCATTAGCATTATTTGCAAAAGTAAGCACAAAAATAAATAGGCTTTCTATCCTCTCATGTTACTAATGTTAGTTTCAAAATTTACAGTGTACCAACATTTCTTACAGAACTACTTAAATGTACATGTACAAGGTTGCACTTGTGATTTTATTGTCATATAAATTATTGTGACACTATTTTAGGGCCATGCAAGCATATAAAAAAGAAATAGGTAAGTCTCTGTACTTCCGTTTTGGAGGACTGAGAGTACATCCACACGAGCAAATAGTGCAATTGGAGCAGATGAGAAAGAAAAGCAGATAAAGATAAGGACCCCATGCTCACATCATATTCAACTGCAGGCTGTTGTTTGACTTCAGACTATCTCTGTACTGCACTGAACACCAGTTCTTGGTTTGAATGCACTGTGCCTGTCACTTTGGGGCACAGCTTCTGTTTCAGTTTCACCTGAAAGCAATACAATTTCTATGCCAAGAGTTCTCCACAATACAAATGTAAGTAAGGATGATCAGAAATTGGCAATAAAAGACACTCATGTTTTGAACTAAAATACTTGGATGCAAGAGCATCCAAGAGCACCCTGAGTATCTTCATTTTTAGTCCAGTGGTAGGATGACAGTACTATGAGCTAATGGAAGAGTAGGTAGTCAATATCTTTAGATTGAGGTTTGCTTTTTTTTCCTGGAAAAATCCTTTTCAGCAGCAATAATCTGGTCTTCTGAAGTTTAGTAGATTTGGTTTCCATTTTTCAATAATTTACTATTACCTTAAAAGAAAATATTTGATGATGAAACCACATCTTGTGATTCTGGTGCTTAAAAAATATTGTTTCCCATTAGAGGGTAATGTTGCATCATTTTCCTTAAGTTATAGTTGGCAATGAGATTCCACACCACACTGTGTTTTCTATTTTGACATGTATGTCTTTATAAATATAAATAGTTGCATATTCCCAATGACTGTTGTTAGCTTCATGTATTTTTGCTGCCAGTTTTTGCTTAATAAATGTCAATAGGTGACAACCATGTTTTGTAGATTTGCTTGTGTATTGCAGTGATTTATTTGTTCAGATGTATCTGAACCTACAGTGTGGCAGGACAGGAGCTTTGTTATAACAAGCCTGGTGCTGCAGGGATTCAAGGTGACAGATACAACTCAATACCACATAGCCTGAGTCTTCCTAGGAATGTCTAAAACTTGTAACTGCTCATTTATTGCCTGTGAATTATATATATGTTGACACACTGAATATATAATTTTTATTTCACAAAAAAATTAGATTTGCTATAGTATACTTGAGCAGAATTGCAACTCTTCTGGCAAAGGCATCTAAGAGTAGCCAAACCACTAATATAGGAGAATTAAGATGGTTTTCCAGTTAGAGCAACTAAATAAATACAACACCTCATTTATAGATAAGCTGTTATTATTGGCCTGTGCCTTAATTTCTTCTTTCCTAAAAGTAAGCTGGTGGAACCCACTGATACACTGAAGAAGAATTTACTTTCTTTTTTGGGGGTCAGTTTTGTGGTTGGCATTATAGCAGATTTAGTTTTCTGTTTTCCTTTATTGGAGAGGGTGTTGGAGGTCTTACTTGGGTCCTACATTTACTGCAAAGGTTGTGCACTTTTAAACTTTTTTACTGTAAAACCTGTGATGTTCAGTTGACAGAATGATAATGAAAAGCTTGCAGGATAGAGAACTATTTTATGCAAATTTTGTGCCTGTTTCATCCATTGTCACATTCAGTTCATAGATTCTTGTGGATAATTTTGTCCCGATGAGGTTGAGACCTCATAGTCTGCTTTCTTTAGTTTTTCTTTCAATAAGATCTTTTCAGAACAAAATTCTGATTAAAAGAAGAAAAAAAATATCATGGAGACAGGACCCTGGATAATGAAACAAAAGCATTCATCTGGTATCATTTAAGTCATTTCATTGGAATACTGAAACTAAATGAAACCTTCTTTCTTCTGTGCTGTATGCCTGCCTTCAAAACAATATTAGATTTTAGATGAAACTCTCCCAGGCAGCCATTGTTTTCTATCGCAGAGTTCCCTGCATACCTTGGCCACAGGGATGTCTCTAGTGAATGTTACTGGGATAGTAGGTCTTGAACTCAAAGAAACTCTAGGAATTGTAAATTACGTTTCACACTTATGAGACACTAAAATGAGAACCTGTTCAGAGCCTTGAACAAGATTTTACCTTGTGCCTTTTGACTCCTTGGGCTCACTAGTGAGTTTTAAATGCAGCATGGGCTTAGACTAGTTCCCTGCTTGGAATGGTGTTCCACATACTGGTTCAACCTGAGTTTCATAATTTTTTCTTTCCCTCAATAACCTATTAGGGAGTAACAATATTCATGTGCCAAAGTGAAATCCCCCTCGAAAATTATTCTGACCTTCATATTATCTCCCTCATCCTCTTATAGTACTTTGATCAGTGGCCAAATAAGTAATGTTGACAAGTTGATCTTTCAGTTATTATCAATGCACATCTGAGTTAACAACCCATTAAGCAATTCACACATCCCAGAGCCCTGAGTGCTAACTCATGCAGATGTTACAACTGTCCGTGCTCTGACCTTGTTTTATCTGCAAGGATTAGAGAGGCGTGCTTGTTCTAATAAAAGTTTATAATACTGAAGAACATAATAATAGTACCAGGAAGAAAAAGAAACAAATCTCACTTAATTAAAGTATTTGCTATTAGTAACTAGTTCCTTTTTTAACTGGATCTCAAACTGTCCCTTGAGCCACCCTACTGTGAAAAAAACTTCTTTATGAGGAGTGCTTTAAGCCATGTTTTGAACACAGCTGGGGAAAAAGAGAAGAATTATCTAAGAGTTATAATGAACTGTGGTAATTGAGATGTCATTTGTGCTAGGATTTATTAGGAATAAAGAACTAAGCAGAGATAATTATTATATTATGTCATTGTTTAAGACTGCAATTTGCTTGTAAATGTTTTGTGCAGATCTGCTATAGTAGCGATCATTTTGTGTCAGATGAAAGGCCAGTCATGCTCAACTGTCCTGTCTCCAGCAGTGGTCAACAGTGGCTGTTCACATCAAGGGGAGAAGAGGGAAAGAATATCTAATACCTGCTTGGAGTTCTGTCCCATTGTCCAGTGATTCCTGCCACTAGAAACCAGCACATATTTAAAGCCTCTGGTGGCTCCCTCATGACTTGTCCAGCCCAGGTGTAACTCCCATGACACCAGCATTTTCAGAGTACTGAGACACTGATTCTACAGACTATACTGTACTGGTATGGGCTGCAATAGAGTTCATTTTCTTTGTAGGAGATCCTATGGTGCTCTGTTTTGGATTTGTCACCGAAACAATGTTGATCAGTGTCAAGGCCTTTTCTACATTTCACACTGTCTCATCAATCAGTAGGATGGGAGTGGGCAGGAGGGCAGGAGGGGACATAGTCAGGCTAGCTGACCCCAGCTGGCCAAAGCAACGTCCCATAAAATATGATGGTGTGCTTAGCACTAACTGCTGTGAGGAGCAAGGAAGAGGAAGTGGGGATGTTTGGAGTTATGGCATTTGTCTTTCCGAGTAACTGCTACGTGTGATGAAACCCTACAAATGGCTGAACACCTGCCTGCCTGCCCATGGGAAATAGGGAGTGAAGTCTTCATCTTTCTTTGTTCATACACACCCCTTTTATCTATTAATCTGTATTTATGTCAACCCACCAGTTTTCTCACTTTTACCCTTCTGATTCTCTTCCCCATCCCAGTATGGAGGTGTGAGTGAGCAGCTGTGTGGCCCTCAGCTGCTTGCTGGGGTTTAACCATGACTTATACCATATAACGATACACTGACGGAGGAAACACGTTTTGATGTGCCTTAGCCTACTTTCTGGTGGAGTCATTTGTTGCCCCCTAGCTCTTAAATGGGAAGAAAGAGTGAATAATTGATTAAAATTCTTGTCTTTTTGGAGGCTGAGTAGTTACATTATAATCCTTTATGGGAGACTATCCCTTGAAATTTTTACAGATCTTCTAAATCCATTTGGCTATGAGGTATTTCCACACAATATTACAGATATGGGCACCCTGTGAAGTTGGTAATGGCATAATGTTACATTCTCTCTCTTCTTCTCAGCTTTCTCAATCCTCTCTCCAATGAAACTTGTTCAAGAGACAGAGCAGTGTCTGAAGTCTTAATGCAAGCCTTAATGCTGAGGACACTGGAACTGAAAACTGGAAGGGGTGTCTGCTTGGGTGCTTGAGTCTAGAATGTTGCTTGGGTAATTAATTACACAGGTTCCTAAAATTATACAGATCATCTGTTTTACATGGTGCTACCCTGCCAAGGCCATGCAATCCTCTCCAGCAATATTTAACAAACATAATAAATGAAAATAAAACCAAAAATCCATAACCATGTGGTGCCATTGAAAGAAAACCAGAAAAGAACAAAAGTAAGTATATCCTACTACAATGTGTTTTGAGAAGGGTTATGGGTGACCCTAGTCAGGCTGAACCAACCTATAAACATAATTACTTAACTAATTAGCTTAATTTTCTGTTTCTTGTAATTCTAATTTTGTCACGCAATCATTTCTATATGCCACCCAAGCATAATTCTAAAGCATTTTAACTTCATTTCTCATGCTATCTATCTTGGAAGCTGCCCTAGAAATTAATTTCTTAGTGGCCAGAAGCTTTATTCCAATTTTCTGTCATAGATATGTTTTCTGCTAATTATTATTGCTCCTTAAACTTAATTTAATCTGGGAGACATTTAATTATTTTTTCAATATACTTGGCCAGATGTAACTTAACCTCAGATAATTTAAAATGTTAAAAACACCCTATATGTTTTCTCCATTTCAGATTATTTTTCTGGTTGAGTAGGTATTTCAACAACTTGGTTACCTGTGAAGCTTCAGGTTTAAGCACTTTGATAGGAACAAACTAAGGAAAAATATATATTTTATGATACATATATACAATGGAAAATGTATTTTATAGAAAAATTCCCAAACATAAATCTATTTGACCAAATACCAAGACCAAATATGTGGAAAATCCACTGCTAAAAATTTTTCAGAAAATTGAGTAATAGAAAAATGTTGGTTTAGACCTCTTAAATGAATTATTAGCTACTGACAAACCTTATAATATGGATAATATCACAATTTTCCTATTCAATATTTTTGTGGATTTGATAGCTATGATTTCTTAAAGAAAAAAAAATCGATTTTGAATCAACAGGATGCTTTAAAAAAAGTATAACTTTCAAACTCTGGCAGAAGACTAATAATGCACTGGAGAAACAAAAAGATTGGGCTGAATATTTTACAAGCTTAGGTTGTGAAGTTCTTTGATCAAAGACTCTCAACTATGTCATAGCATTAAGTCAAAGTTTCTCAAGTGTTACATGAATCTAAGGAATTTCTATTGTTTTCAAAGGATATTTTTTGCAGGCTGGCTTTGAAGTGAGAAAAACACAATGAGGCCTATAAGTAGGTAATCTGTAGAAAACACACCAGTTACAAAATCACATAAAGCCACTTTTGTTCATTGATAAGCATGTGAATATAGGATTTTACACTGAAATAGAGTATTTGTATATTAAAATATATGCAAAAGTGTTTAGTTTCACAGCCATAATCAGGAAGTAAATGAGTGAAAAGACAGTGCTTCAAAACAGAAATCAGTGTTGCCTTTTCCTTGGGTAGAGAACTGCTGGTAATGGCTGGTCCAGTGTCAATATGGCCTGAGCATCCAATTAAAATGATACACAATCTGTTACTTCAGTACATGATAAAATTTAAAAACCTATTCAGAGATTTTCAGGTTTGGTTTCAATATAACTAATAATTTTGGTTTCAACTTGCCAGAGTATACTGTATTACAGATCTCGCTCTTAAGGTTATAATATTGAAGTCACTATACAAAGAATTCTTTCACTTTCCAGCTGTACTAGATAATGCAGATAGATATGAACTACAGTAGCAGATGTACACAAATTAGTAAAGGCTAACACAGATTTATTCTAAGATAAATATAATGAATTGTGGTGGAAGTGTTGTTGATTACTGTACTGTAACTTTTTCTGTCACTGTCGACGTTTTTTAGAGAAATTTTTTCCTCTTTAGACATGCTAATGATTCCATACTTAAGGAACACAACGGCTTGACCAGCGAGCCTGTGGGTGCGGCCCCTCCCCTGTCTGGGGGT
>VZRX01003921.1:184102-222389 GCA_013398075.1 Notiomystis cincta
CTCCCGCCTTTCTTGGTAAACACCTGTCCAAACCGTGACAGTCACTTACAGGAAGTTAGCTTTGTTTGGTCTTTGCCTAAATTTCAGCTTATTGTATGATCATATCTGATAAGTTAGGAATAAAATTTGCTATATAGAAGTGAATTGAACTATATGTACACTGAAACATAGAATTTAATGTATTACTGTTAATCTGTTAATGTAATCCAATTTCACTGGTTAGCAAGCAAAATAAGAAGAGGCTACTACTGCTAAGTTAAAAGATCTATTTTCCAGGAAAAAAATTCTTTTTTCTTCTTGGAGTAGAAAAAGAATCTGCACATAACAAGATGTCCCTACTTTGCTAAGATATGTTATAAAAAATAAGGTGTGATAGATCCATATCAGGAATTGGATTCTAGCTTCCAAAGGGATGCATTTGGAATATGTGTCCCCACTTGACCAGATAATATTAATGGTAAACTGATACTTTGATAAAAGATAGTTTTGAATCTTGTACTAAGAAAAGGTTCAGTGTGTTCCTTATTTCTGCTGTAATAAGTAATTCACTGTGTCATAGCTTTAAAAAGAAAGAACAAAATATTCCTGTTTTCTGCTTTGCTTCATTTTTGTCTCTGTGCTATTTGGAGCTCTTTTTCCTAAACATTACCCCTCTCCTCTGCCTAAAGTATCCCACCCAGGTCTACCTTATTTTTGGTTTGAGAACTGAGAAATAGGAATAAAAGGCCTTGTAAGACCTAAGCAGGACATGGACTGTCTAGAAGAAGTGAGAGATGTACTCGTCTTGGCCAAAAATGTCCCCTGGAAGCCCTGCCCCTACTGGCCCTCATATGATCACCATTCTCCTTTCACTAAATACAGTGGGATGCAATGTTGTTCCAGCTGATGTTTTGTGGCAGGGAGATGACTTCTGGAAAAGTCATGATCTGTGACTGGCTGCCTATTTGGACCATAAATGCTTATATAGAGAAAAATGCACATTTATAAATAACTTTTTATTTCTGTATAGAAATTTAAATTGAAAAGAGTGTAGATATATGCATAAAGATACATATTATTTATTCATACTTGTATTTCATGTGTGTATATATAGTATATATATACATATATATATGCATGAAGTTACATACATTAAAACACATGTGCCTGAAAATGTAGGTACATAATGTACAAAACCTCCTTTAATAATAGCTAATGAAATTAGTAAGTAAAGTTTTAATGTGAATGGCAAGACTCATTTTACAAGGCTGGTGAACAAGCTCTGACATGTTGAGATGGGGGAAAGTTCATGAGAGGGGTGGGGGGTGCCAACAGAACAGTGGATGGCCACAGGCACTTTGGCATACACTAAAAGTTCACCTAAATTTCAGTTTATTGTATGATAGTATCTGATAAGTTAGGAATAAAGTTTGCTATATGTACACTGAAACACAATTTAGTGTATTATTCTTAATCTGTTAATGTAATTCCAGTTCACTGGTTAGCAAGCAAAATAAAATGAGGGTACTACTGCTAAATTAAAAGATCTGTTTTTCAGAAAAGAATTTTTTTTCTTGGAGTAGAAAAAGAATCTCCATAGAACAAGATGTCCCTACTTTGCCTTCATACCCTCTTTGTTCATGACTTAAATGGCTGGTTCAGTGTTTCCTTTCCTACATATATGTACTAGCTGCTGGTTGGTAAACATGTCTGTGCCACTACTTCTATTAAAAGTAAGCTGTGCCCCTGGGAAGGTGAGAAGCTTTGGGGGCATAAATCCTGTGTTAGAAGCTGCTAAAAGCCAAACAGAAATAGCCTAAACAGAAGCCAAGAGGAAACTTGGATGCTTACAGCTTACACAAGGCTGTGAAAAAGCTCTTTAAAAGAGAAAAGTATTAGAGGTGAATAAAACATTGAATTCTTCTTGTAAATATTGATGTTTTTCATATATTTAGAACTACTGAAACTGTGTACTTTAATATGATTATTTTTCATTTGATTCTTCACATTTTAATGATCAGATAAATATATCACTCTTTACTTCTCTACACATTACCAGTGAATATTTTTATCATTTTATAAGATTTATTTGAGGTGATTTTGGTCCGAAAGACTGATGGTAAAACCCAAACATAATTATAACTTCACTATTCTGATGAAAATAGTTATTAGAACACATGGTTCTCCAGCACTGTGGGAAGATGACAGAGGATAAAAAGATAATGGTACAGAAATTATAGGGGAAAATACTGTTGCTGCTCTCTGGATGGCGTGTGGTCAGCATATCTGACCTCCCACGCACAGCGCAGTCTCAGGGGGATAAGTGGAAGGTGGAGCAGAGTGGAGACACTATGGCCAGGCTCTGTCAAAACCCTTGCAGAAGAGGGAGCTCAGTGGTACTTTCCTAGTTGATAAGCCCCACAGCAGCTGAAAACCAAGGGAGATAAAGGAAAATGACCTGCTCTTGAGTCAGCAACCATGGTGAAATCGCTCTCTTTGGAGTGATGCATGTCTCCATCCCAAGGTTATCTCAGGTTCTATCCTGAGATGCTCATCCCCAAGGTACAACCACCCCTCACTGAGTAAAAGGTATGACCAAAGTCCCTCAAGCTCCAATTACACATAAAGAAATTGTATAAAAGTGAGTGAAAAGTGGGGAACAGTGAGAGGGAGGACTCCACGGTAACTTCTGGCATCAGTTGAACCTGTCTTCTCCCCCATAGGAAGGCTGATTGGGTAAGAACTATTCTCTATGCATGCTGAATGATTGTTAGAGCTTGTTAGTACATCACTTTGATTTAATATATTGCTTTAAATATATTTTTGCAGTCTGATACTATTACTGGCAATTCTCAATCCTTAACCTGTCACAATTTTATTAATGAAGAGTGCTATTCCGTAAACTGTTACTGTGAGTCCTTCAAGGGCACTGACAGCTGCCAGCAGAGGGTAGAAGTGTGGAGACCCAAGAGGAGGTTCCTCTGTTTGATGTGTCACCCTGAACAAGTCAGGGGAACCACTCTCAGATCCAGTGAACTGCTCAGTGAAGGGTCCCCATAACAGGACTGGTCACATAACTGTCAGACTGGTCAAGCACAAGGGTCATGGCTTTCCTGGGGTGCTGACAGACTGATCAGCACTAAAGGTTTGAGTAAATGTCCCCTTTTCAGATGAAAAGCATGTACAGATTATTCTTTACTTTCATTCATACTCTTGACTTCGGAAGAAATATAAATGAATTAACTTGTAAACTATTCAACATTTTAAACTTCTTATGTGAGATTTCAGTTGCTTTGCAGTTTAACATTCAGTGCTTTCTCCTTCCTTAGTATTTTGTGTTCTAAGACAAGTAATGAAGTACTAATTTCTTCCTCAGCAAATAAGGAAATCCTGTCTGGCAGAAGGGGAAACTGTGACCAAAGACAAGATGGAAATGAGAAGTTTACATTCATTCCCTTACACTGGTGTGTCTGCCCAGGAACGATGTTTTCCTTTACCTGATATTCAGAAGATTCTATCAAGATATAACAATTCTGAAAACTGGATTTTCCTTGTGTCTAACAAATATCTCTGCTATTAAGCTTCCTTCTAGGCTGTAAGGGCACAAGAAATATACTAGGGACTTTCAGAAGCCAATGGACCATATTTTAACCATATAATTTTACCTTTGTAAAGGTGGACTTTTTATTATAACTTTATGTGGACTATAGTTTCTGGAATTGGATGATATTTCAGTACTCCTATGGAAGACAACAATTTTAACCAATACAAAGACATGGAGAGATTGCTCTATCACTCTTTAGTGATTTAATTTAAGTATTTTTCAAGGCTTATGGTCTTACATTTTTACCACTAGATTTTTATGACCATACTAATGGTTTGGGAACAAATTTCCAAATTATCTTGTCTGATGTTTAAATATTTGAATAGGTTTGGTGTTTTTTTCCTATTATGAAATATTTTTTTTCTCCGGCTGAACAGTACTACCAGAATGTAAGACAAAAGATACAAACCTTGCATGAATTTTGAAGTTATGTTTCCAAGTTTGCTATGGTATGAAATGCTCTGTGGTGGAGTCGTGGAAGAAGCATTCTACTTATTCGTATGAACTAATATAAAATGTCTTCCTCATTCTTGCAAAGTTTTCCCTCTCACATCCTGAATTTCTCATTAAAGGATCTGTGAACCAGACTTTGTATTTACTATCTGTCAATGTTTAATATGCTGCTAATCTGAGGAAAGAGCCAGCTGCCACTCCTCACTAGAAATGTTGCATATGGAACTTGGGTCAAGATTTTTATCTGAGGTGAAGTGACATCTCTATTGAAACTGATACAGTTCTGATGAGCCAGTAAGGAAGACCTGACAAATATGTAGCAGGACTGTCAGTGAAAGAGTGTTATGATAACTCACAGGAGGAATATTTTAAGAATATTATTTAAAAATTAAAGAAACATTTTATTATTCAACAGACTTGTTTCAATCTGTCCTATCAATGGTATATTTTTTCCAATTTTTGTTGCATAAAGAAGGATGACATAATATGGGTAACAGAAACTGATAAACTAAAGGGAAAGGCCTACCATAAAGCTTAACAGAATCAAATAAAATAGGGATAAATTACGACATAGGATCGGATTAGAATTTACAGACAAAAAAACTGCATAGAAAGAAGTGAACTATTATCTTCTTTTGAAATTCTGAGGCAGGAAAGTGGAAAATTTACTAAGGCTGAAATACTGAGAGGCAGTACCAGAAGTTTAGAGCTTCAGAGGAAAGCTCATGAATCATAAAAGACAGCTGTCATTTTATTGTGAGCAGTACCAAAGTGTCTACAATATATTATTAGAAAACAGCACCCACAAATCTCCTAGGCTAGGGAAAAAATAATCAGAAACATTTACATTGATACAAAGTACGAATGAATATGAAGAGTTGGGTGAAAATGCCCCTGGACCTGGTCCTGTCCTGGCCATGAGGGAGATGTGGAGACTGTGAGATAATCACATGAAAACACAGTGGCTGCTACAGTTTACAAATGGTGGCTCACAACCATGAGCTGGCTCACAACCATGAACTGGCACCTGTGTGCATATGGGGAAGGGGTTTCCCATGCTGGCCCTCCTCCTGGATAAGTGGGAAGGGGCAGCTGGTCCTGCTGGACAAATGACTGATCGTGTGGGGTATGAGATTTTACACATTAGACACCCCCAAAGACAGAAGTGGGTGGAGTTTCATGGGAGACTGTAACTCGAAGAAGGCAGGGACTTCTGGGACAGGGGAGGGACCAGGCTTTCCCAGGAAGCTGGCCATGAGACACCCCTCTCTGCATCTCTGGAAGCAGCCTGGCTCTGCTGGAGCTGCCCATGTGCCATTTGGCAGGGCTGCCTTTGGAGAATTATTGCCAGTAGCTGGCTAACAGACAAGGGAAATAGAGAGTGACTTTTTCTTCTCTCTGTTGCATGTGTTTTGTCCTCTCCAGCTACAGGGTTTCATAAACCTTGTAGCAATCACTGGTGTGATTACTTATAAACTTGAACCTTTAGATTTGGCTGGCAAATTTACTCACATCCTTTCCTGGCAGATGGGCAGAGTGGAGACAGACAGAAATACTGTCTGTTTTGTTTGGCATTGGGGCTAGCAGAGGTTTAGATACGAGATAAGGGACAGAGGTGAGCACCTTCTGAATGGCATCAGATTGTGTGAATGGGCCAAATGTAGACTAATGTGGGGAATAGTGCAGAGACAGTGAAAATGGACAAAAGCACATAGCTGGACTGAATTCCATTCATAATTTCTGTTAACATTGGATAACTTGATGTTTTGCAGGAGTTAGCTAAGGCTATATCCTTTTCTAGCCCTAGATCCATCAGAAGTTGGGCCATGGAAGTGGGGTAAATCATGGAATCACTTAGGTTAGAAAAGACCTCTAAGATCATCATATCCATTGACCCAGAACTGCCATGTCCCCCTAAACCTTGTCACTAAGTGCCACATCTACATGTCTTTTTAATATCTCCGGGGGGGGGGACTCTGACACTTCCCTGGGCAACTTGTTGTAGTGCCTGACAACCATTCCCACATGTTCCAAGTGAAACTTTAACCATTGTTGCATTCAGTAATGTTTCAGGATATTCCCTTATCGCTCCACTAAACATTTTCACAGCTTCTGCTGCCTGTACATGTTTTCTGTGGACCTCCAGACAGGTTACAAACTGCAGGAACTATACATAAAACTGACTTCTTACATGATAGATTTAAGGAAGTTAAGCAAGTCACGAGTGTGTTGTAAGGAAAAACTGCAGCAGAGAAACTTGTTCATACTTGGAGTTTTCCTTCAACAGACTATAAAGAATATCAGAAATGGGAAAGAAGCTGAGGACCTCCTGACTGCCAGCCCTAAGCATGTTGCTCTGATTGAAACAGAACATTTTTTTTCCTGTTCAGGGACACATTAAGTAATGTATTGTGCTATCTTTCAGCGCAGCTCTTGTATTGACATTGTTTCATTTCGTTTTGCAACTAAATATTGTGACAGTCGGTTATTTCCCTCAGCATTACATAATTGCAAGTGAAATTAACAGACTTATATGTCATAGATGATTGAATGTATAACTGTCCTGGAGGGTTGTAATAAGACCTTAGGAATAAGGAATAAGATAGTACAAAAAGCATTGTAGTTGGCAAAGATGAAAGATGCAACCTCTGCTTTTTGCTCTCCACATCCATGTAGCTTGTTCCATGCTACTTCCACTATATTTAGGGCATATCATATGTACTGCTCTCCAGTAGGACTGCCATGGGGTTTTGTCTCCTATTTTCAGGGATTCACATTTTATCTCTCTCATAGACTGGAGATAGTGGTAGAACAGTGAAGTCATCATGCTAGAAAACACAAACAGGGTCCTCAGCTTTGATCCAGGCTTTTGAAAACAGATGTCTGCTCTAAAGTGGCATAACCATTGTTATCTACCAGGTTCCTAATGCTAAGATGTAATCACATTTTACTTTGAAACCTGTGGTTGAAGTGGATTTTCAATATCCTTTCTTTCTTGTCAAACCATTCAGAGGTAATAGAGTATCTCCTGATTGTCCAAGACATACATATCCATAGTTTGGAAGAAATGAGGTATAGATTAAGTCCTTCTAACCTTTTTGGCTTCTTTTGCACCATTGGTGCAGTTGCAGTAGAAAAGACTTGGCTTTGTGCTTCTGAGTTCCCAAGTTCTCCAGGGATGAACACCAGAATGAAGAGAAGTTCTCAACCACCAGCAGCAAGCCACAGGCAGCCAAATGCCTGCAGCTGCTCAGCTGCTGCTCCACCTGTCAGCTTCTCTATGGATGGAGCAAAAGTTGTCAGTTCAGCATGAAAGGAAAAGAAAAGGCAGAGCTGGCAGTATTCTAAACTGATTGCTTTTGAACACTGATGAGCTGTGCTGAAATCAGTTTTTGTTTCTAATAAGACACAGAGGTTCCCTGTTTGCCTCTTCTTATTCCCTGGGACTGAAAACCAAGGCTTTATTAAGATAGAAGATCCACTGATTCCTTGTAGGCGTGAGAACAGATTTTGTGATTCATTTTGTGTGTTGCTGCACCTATTCAATCTGTCTTTAGTTTGCCTGGATACTTAAGTGATACTGCATTTGTCACTACAGTCTGAACAAACCCCAGGAAAAAGCAATCAAAGTAAAGGCTTAAGAATAGTAGGAGAGAGAATGGAAAATGTCTCTTTTTCATGCAGATGTTAGTTTTCTGACAGTAACAATTTTGTAATCTTTTGTGAAAGCCATTGCCATCTGGCATTTATTCTTTTCTTTAGAGACTCTGATCATTGTGACATAAGGATATCTATGCTGAGGACAGCTGTGTAGTGAAGAGATATGCAACATAAGCTTATTAGGATACTTGAAGAATTTTGTCGTATAAAACTCTCCAGATCAGATTATCTTTTATGGAGATCTATGCTGCCAGGATTAGACTTCTTTCAGTAAGTTGTCTTTTTGTTGCAATTTGCTAAACTTCGCTTTTCAACTTTTTTTAAAGCCTTAGTTTCTGTGGGAAAAAGCTTAAATAGAAATGCTACAGATCAACACACACACACACACACACACACAGAAGATCCTTACATTTTAAACTATTTCTGTAGGGTTTATTGAGTTTCATGAGTTTTCTAGCTGAAGTTGATAATTACTGAGCATAAAACTGGGCAAGCTCAAAATTGATTCTGTATTTATGCAATGTGTGTAAATAAGACACTCAGAAATGCAGTACTGTGTGTGCTGTAGCTGAGATTACCCAGCATGTGGAATATGTATGTACATATATTATGTAGTAGTATGTCTGTTTTGTGGTTGCATTATGGCTCTGGTGTACTGAGGCTTTAAGTGCACAGATGTACAACATGCTGTTGCCTTCTGTCAAACAGATGTTAGTGATGTGGTAGTAAATGTGGTAACAAATGCAAGATTCTTTGTCACTTGATCAAAAAAAGCAAGATCTATGGGAAGGAATGATGTAGATAAGGGATCTAGGAGTTAATCCTCTGAATTTGACAGGATGGCATAACTGAAATGAGAAATAATGTCTCTGCACTGGATAGCTGTGAAATTCTGCATGGTTAACTTGTGGAAGATAGAATAAACTAAAATTATTGTACATGTTCTGGGTTTGAACTCTTCAAGTGCTTCAATTCCATTTTTTCTACCAAGGAAGGGTAGCATCAAGTGGATATAATGTGTATCAAATTGGCCTTTGTGACTCTTACTACACAGAAACAATTTTGCAATGTCAATAATAATGTTAGTCACCAAGTTATTTTCCTCAAACAACTTATGTGAAAAGAGATACAAAAGCAAGGAAATGTGGTTGTCATCCACTCTGACACGATGTGCTAACAAGAAGCATGCTACCTTTAAACAGTGCTACAGGGTTACCATTATCCTGCTTGACTTAAAAAGCCACTCTACTCTTAAAAGATTGTCAGTGTAGAGTGAAATAATGAAAATAAATTATACAGTTCACAACTATTCAGAGTGGAGTAAGTGTTGACAAAAAACAATCTCTCTGGATTAACAACACCCAGTAATCAAGCATTTGCTACTGGAGTGTCTGAGACAATTATGGACATTGATATGCATGAAATTATTCAAAATGGCTCAACATCCTATGAATAAATATGATGTGGCAGAGGATACTGGAAATTGTGCAAGTTATGAACAGCTTAGTGTCACTGTTCAGAACTGTAAAACACATTTGGAAAAGTTACTAGTAAGCATATTCCTGTTTACCCCTATTGCATATTGATTAATTTTTAAATTATATGCTCTGGAACAAAAACATATATTTACTTTTTAAAAAAAATTATTTTATGCATAGTATTTTCTCTACCCTGTGGAAATAACTAGAATATGTGGTGACAAAGTAAAACAAAAGGCAGATATGTATATGAAAAACGTGATTTTTTCCCAGGCTGTTCATTAACTACACAATGTTCACATCAGAAGTAGAACTCTTCCCTCACCCTCCCAAGGTTCCATACCATATTTCAGTGCTTGTAAGAAATTTCTGTCAGCTGTTTCTTTAAAAACTGTACCAGGAAGAAAATTCTTGGTCCAGTTATTATTGTTCATTGTCTCTTTCTAAGGAAATTGTATTGGCTGGATACATGACCTTTTGTATCAGCTGCTTTGTGTGAGTCAGAACAAAAGTCCCCTATCTCTCCAAAACTGAGGTCATTTGAAGCACCAGTGTAAAATCAATTGCCAGTGCTTCACAGCTTCTCTCTGGAACACCTTAGGACAGTGTTATGTTTGGAGTTCTGACTTTTGTAGCTGGATTCCATTGCTCATCCTGGAATTTTACTTTGGTTTTGTACCTCTTTTTTTCAAACAGTTTACTTTTTCTGCCCTTCACTATGTTTTGGGCCCAAAAATCTCATTTGAAACATTCAACGAAAACCTGAACTTCTTGTTACTGCCCCTGGAAATCGTTCATCAGTTTGAGTCCAGCACTGTAGAGCAATGAGCTCAGTGTTCCCAGTCATGACATTATATCTATACAAAGTCATTCAGTGGCCTTGATGTTTTCTTGCTAGCCTCCATACTTGTCAGCTGTCTTGACACATTCCTTCAAAATGGATTCTGTGTAGATTTAAATTCCCAATTCCTTCAAATGAAACATAGCATGTGTTCTCCCTACAGCTCGTATATGTGAACTTCAAACAAAACCAGATTCCAGGAAAAGAAGGGATTACTTTACTGTGTTGCTCAGTCCTGGAGGCTTCACTTCAAGTTACCTGAGGAAAGAGATTCACTTTAGAACTCCTGAGCTCTATGAACAAACTTTTTCTGGAGTAGGGCTATTCTCTGTTTGAGGTATCTGCAAGGTGCTTTTTCAAAGCAGATACTGATGTCAATCTGAAATTGCACTCTTACATCTCTAGCTGCAAAAGTGAGTTAGAAAAACAGAAGATTTCAGGACATGAATGGCAGCACATCTGTCCCTCAGACCAGTTGTCTGTCAGCCAGTGTAAAACCAGCCCATGGGTACTGCTCTTAAAGGTGGTTTCAGAGCAGGGCTGCAAAATCACAATGGCAACTTACATAATGTCATGAATATAGTTGACATAGTAGTCTTTGAATCTTTAAACTGTTTCTGAAATAGAAACCATGGGGCATCATACATATTCCGTTGTGGCTGATACTACAAGGGCTGTAAAAGTGAAAATTATTTTAACAAGAAGGGAGGGAGAGAAAATAGGGACAAGCTTGCTAGGGAAAAGAGGCACTAAACTTCATTAGTAAAGCTGCAGCTTTCATCTTGCTGCAGAAGACGTGTAATACAGCATGAGTTATAAATTATGGTATAATCTACAAATTATGTTCTATAAACACATAATGTAAGCTATAGCATGTAGAACCATAGGACAACTTCTTGTGGAGCTAAAAAAGATCCACTTTTCACTTCATTTTGTGGAGTATAATTTTCTGCTGATATCCAAGAATAGTAAAGATGTTTAGAAATCATGAAAGGAATCAATATGAATTAGGTAGTTATTTATAATAATGCCAGAATTTGCCCCTGCATTGCCTTGTTTATATTTTCTTTGTAGTGCAAATAAGGAAAACAAAAAATTCTGAAGGTGCAATTGCTCCTAAGTGTCATTTTGTAATAATACTACCTGTAGTCCTAAATCTGTAACCATTATTCCATATGACTTCTTATGAAGAAAAGATGTGCCTATGAAAAGTGATCAGTGTGTAAAAAGATGACTTTGTAATTTTTAACTTTGTAAGCTCTGGCTGTATTGTAGACACTAAGTGATTCGGTCCCATTATTAATTTACTTACCTATTCAAACTCTAGCTTTTATTTGCTTTGATAGAATTCTTTAGTTAATATTTGTAATTAGAGAGACAGATGATTCCTTAGACTAAATAAAGATTGATTATTATTGGTGGCTAATTTGATTTATAACCAATTCAATACTGAGAGTCATTGCCCTGATGTATTTCTAGTTTAATTTGATATTTATAGAGAGTAGGACTGTAAGGAACTTCAAAAGGTCAACTAGTTCAACACTCTGTACCAAAGCAGAAGCACTATATCCATGTTGTTAGTATAATAGTAACTTAGCTTTGATGTAATATTTTCTTTATTTCCCATTGGTGTGTTGAAAAATGTACAACTTACATTAAATCATAGTACTTGCAATAAGCCACATCCATTCAATCTTTTGCATTTCAGGTAGTCAGTCTAAAACCTGAACTGCTCTCCTGCTCTTCCTGCCTTCTCTGGCTAATTATAGGAGTGGTTTTGAGGCCAAAAACCCCTAAACTAAAACTGCTTATAATTCTGCCTATCTTCAGTAAAATAGCATCATCAAAATAAGTCAGATACCCCCTGACCTAATTTTCTCTACCTTTAAAACAGAAATATGAATAGCCTCCTTCTTAGAATAGGCTGCCAGGGTATCTTTGCTCAAATTATTGCATTTTGTTATCAAGGCCAGTTTTGCTTCATTCTCATTTTGGCTGTTAAAATTTTGTCTATGTGTGTATTGCAGGTAAGCTGGCAAGGGTGGTGCCAAGGCAGTGCCTATGTACAATGTTCAGTAACTGTGCAGATTTGGGAAATGTAAGGGTTTTTTGCAGGTAATTTAGAGGTATTATCTTGCAACTGAACATGTTATGAGCTTATACACAGTAATGTTTATATGCTACACTACAAGTGTTTTAGAAGAAGAGGATGTAGAATAGTCTCAAATAACCTTGATATTTTAACTCAGAGTGAATTCTTCTGGAGACCCTTGAGCTGCACTTCATCAAGGTGAAACACAATGTATTTATGTCAGGTTTTCTGTGTGTTTACCTTTTAATTTTACATCAAGAACAAAAACTGGTTTAGAGTATGAGATAAAAAATGGAGGAAGGATTTATGAAGCTCATGAAAATCACTGAGCGGATAATCTTTGGCTGCAACAAAGAATTACAACCCAAAGAATTCCAGTGGACAGCACTTTATCAACAGCAGTGGCTGTTTCTTTTAAAAGGGTCTATTTAACAAAACCTTTTCTGTTCTGTGTTTCTTTATTACAGATTTAGAGATAATCTAACAAAAAAGATCTACTGTTCCTTTGTTACACGTGTGGAGATAATTAAACTGCTGACAGTAGAAGGACTTTGGGATGCTTGTGGGCAGTGGGTTTACATCTGGTTGTTACACATTAATAAACAAATTTAAGTTACTCATGGAACTTATGGGATAGGTAAGCTTTTGGTTACCCGAGAAATTGCTGTGTTTCAGCTGATGATCTGGGGACTCAGTTAACACAAGCTATAATTATAAATGTCCAGGTTGTCCATCATGCTTTGTTGTGTACTCAGTGGATTGAATAAGATTTCCTATCAGACCTGTGATCTTCAAAGGCTGATCCATCCCAATTGCATAATGTGTAAGAAGTTCTATTATTCTCATTAATTTCATACATCTGATTTAATCTATATTATGCTATAAACTGTGTGATGCCACTTCTTTGACCTTGTAATTATTACATTGTCACATAAATTTCCTGATGCGTGGATGTTGAAGGTTTATGTTCAAAGTATACTCTGACAAGGAGAGGTTTTGGTGTCTCTCTCTAATGATGTACAAAAAGCTGTCGCTATTACCATTATTTTATTTATTGATTTTAAAAAAATTAAATGAGTGCTTGGCTGAGTTTTTTTCTGCCAATGTTTTATAGAAATATATGGATTTTAAAAAGGAATAAGGACGTGATCCAGGGTCTCAAGGAAATGAAGTTTCCTTGTGAAGTGTGATTGATTCCTATTTTTGTATTTTCTTGAATGAAAGATTCAGAGCATTAGAGGTTTACGCTTTCGAAGTTGTAGGAGATTGTGTATGAATATCTAAATTTTTAAGATTTATTATGAAGATCCAGGTATTATTTGTCAACCATGACTGTCAAAGATGGATGTTTGATTAACTCTAACTCAAAATGATAGAGCCTTCAGAATTTAAGGTAAAAGGGTAGGAAGAACTGCTCTTCTTGTGAACAATCCTCACAACACCACTGCATGCAAGACTTAGACTGAGACTGAGTGAATATGGAGTTAAGAGAGGTGTTTTACTCAGGAACCTATCAGGTATTTTTGGGAGATTTGGATGTGAATTAGGTCCTTTCTAGATCCCATATTAGGACTTCATCAGATTGAGTCCCTGACACTTGAATCCCTGAAGTACAGGAATATTTGAGATCAGAATTTGAGACTAAAACTAAGGAATAACCAAAGGAAGAACTTTCTTTATTTTCCTTAGAAATGATGAAACATAAAAAATCATTTCCTTCTGTTGCAGCTGTAAAGAGAAGCTTGGCAACTCTGCTTTTGTCGATAAGTCTATCACAGCACATCATAAATAAGTAAAGCAACAAAAATATTTCAATATGAGGGAAAACAAGTGACACCTGACAGCTATAATCAGGCTGCTCACTGAACTTCAGAAAGAAATGTCACTATTAGGGGGCTGAGAACCTGGATAAGATAGGATTGAACTCTTCTGTTGAGCTAAATAAGGAGCAGTCAAAACAGATAATGATTAAATTATATACTTTGCCAGGAGAAGCTAAGGACTGATATTACCTGAAGTGTTTGCAAACCTTTATAGTTGAGGAGGGGTAAAGACTTATAATAGGCTTCGACATATTTTGAGGAATATAACATATTCACTCAAACAGAGGATTTCCTCTTCATTTTTTGAAGACTGAGTCCTTTAGTTCTTTCTATATAGAAGTAGCTACAGTCCTAGGAGAAAGTTTTCGACATACTGTATTTTAAGGGCTTCTGCAATAATGAAAAGTATGTTCATCTTAAGGAAAATGCATGTATTTATCACATGATTTCCAAATAAGAAAAACAACCAAACAACTCAAACTTTCTTAAATCTGATACACCCTGCATTGTACACCCAATTACTAAGTTGTATTATTTTTCAATGTAATCACTTACATGTTGTTAACTGGCTCTGAATATTCCTGCTGATTGTCATGTAAATTCATGAGCTGTAATCAGCCATAGAATAATTTTGTTCAGATCATTCTCAATGAATTTTTATTAAAAAAAATCATAATTACAGTAATGAGCATTTTAATTCTCAGTGAAATTTATCTAGTGTGACAACTTGTGAGAAGTTCTGTGGCAATGGTAGTGTTATGCTGGAGATGAATTTATTCTTTAATAATTAGCAACCTGGTTCAATGTTTTATGGGTACTCTTTAAATGGAAGTAGTTAGTAGTGTAGCATTTCTATTACTAACATGACATCATTTTACTGTCCTCTGTGTAGATCAAGCTTTTCATGTGAAATATATTATTTTTATGTTAGTCTTGCTATACTCAATAAGGAAGCACTCTGGTTTATTTTGGTTCTTCTGATTTTCACATATTGGTAATAGGCACAGATGTTTATTACATACCTCCTCCTCTTTCAAAAGTTTGTATTTTGCCTAGGAAAGAGCCTTTGTATAATGAATTGCAGAAAACTACAAGTAAATTAGAGATGACAGCAGCCTGCCTGTTCAGTGTGTGCACAGATAACAGATAACAGACAGCCCCAATATGCTTCTGTTGTAAGCACAATCCTGTTCAAGGTCATAATCCTGGTTTTTTGTGTAGCTGATCCATAACTGTTTGAAAATCACCTTTTTCCTCCCACACAGATTTCATTCATAGGTAGAACAAAGTATTATCCAAGAATAAAAAACAACACAACACAATGTTGTGTGTCTGTAAAATAGCTACTGGAATGTGGAATATTGCATCCATTTTTTCTGTCCACTTAGTACAGTAACTGGAACAAAGTGATTGACTATGGAATTACAGTTAATTAAAGTCTCAATAATTTGCTTTTCTGTAAAATGTTATAGCCTCAAAATGTCACATAAACAATTGATCAAATAATTCACTTTATTTTTGAGCCTTGTTGCTATTCTCATTTTCAACTGAATTCTTTAAAATGGTTTATATTTTTTAACAAATTATTTCTCTTATTATTCAATACCCAGTAACAAGAGCAGTATTATGTCCTTATTTCCCTACAGTCTTTACATATAAGAAGTAAACACTAGAGGTTTTACCATGTACTGTAATTTTCATGGCACACAATAGCACATAATATTGCAGATTTGATACACACCTATGATTGAATCTTGCAACTACTTCAGGACTGGTAAATCCAGTTGTGGACTCTTCATGCTTAGATTTCTAACTCTATATCTGTATATACTTTTTCCATCTGTTTGAAAGTCCCTTTATGCTACTGGCACAGTGTAATGAGAAGCAGTTTCCAAGTGTAGGCATGGGGGCAAAGTTTTGGCAGTTTCAAGGAACTCCTAAACATTTTGTTTATCGTTGTAGTACAGAACTTTTTGGCATTAGACTACACCCACTTGTCATCTTTTCACTGCATCAGTCTTGTTTACTATTTGAGTTGATGGACATACTTTTAGAAAGACTCCATAAGAGGAGTGAGTAAAAGCTGTGAAATTGGAGAATCAAGCCCTAATTGTATATAAGATACCAAAATTTATGGGAAATATAAAATTTCAGAGGTTCATGTCAGTATTATTTTAAAACTGTTTCTGATTTATCTGTGTTAAAATGCATTTCTAGAAAATACAAAAGCATATATAATTAGTATTTTAAATTAACATAGATAAAAATACCAACTTTGCTTAGCTATAGCCTCACCTGTAAAATATCACAATCATTGTTTATGATCTGTTGGAAATTTTCCTTTCAGTGTGCTAGGATTGTGAGATGAACACGGACACTGATGGTATTAAATGTATATAGTATTTGCTCGTTTTGTGTCCTTTGGGGACAAATCATGTCTGAAGTGATTTCTAAGGTATTAGCTAAATAAATTAAATTTAAGTACTGCAGTAGTAGTAGAACCATAATAACTATTGGAGAAGAAGACTAGTGAATTGATGAATCTTCTCTTTTTTCAAATCTAACTGTTGATTGGTTAGGACACCACAGATATTGTAAACCTAAGTTCAGGTCTGGTTCTCTAGGGTCTAGGTTAATAAGAAGGCTTAAAGAGCAGTTTTTCAAAGTTATGGAAGACACCATATTTAAATGGCAAACATTAGTGTTTTGGTTCAGAACAGAAGTTCATTTTCATAGAAAATTTCCATCCACATAGCTCTCCACTTGGATACCCACTGCCCCAAGGTCCCAAAGCACATAGGTTAAATTCTTCTGCAGTGAAATGAAGCTGGGCACCCTCTGAAACAACCCTGTGCCACTCCTGGACTTAACTCTGATCACCAGTTCTTCACAGATCCCATAGCTCTACACTACTTGCTAATGTACTGCCATATCCTAACTTGATAAAATTATAGTAGGCTAAATCCTAGTTGTCATGCTGAAATACCACTTTATATTAAGAATAGTATGAAATCCTTTATTAGGTATTGTTAGATAACACCAGGTTTTTAGTAAGAATTTAGTTTTCATGTTAAAGTTGATAAGGGAAAAATTAGGGCCTATTACTTAATCTCATTTTATGCTAATGTTTACTTGTCTTCTTCTTGTCAGTTATGGAAAATTTGTGATAATAGCACAATGGCATCTAATTTAGTTGGGAAACCTAGTTTCTTGCTCTTATCATCCAGTAAATCTAACTAAACTTCTTATATAGAAGAAAATACTATTAGGATGAAATAGCTGTTTGATATTGTTTCTCTGTATTTTCAGTGATAAGGATTAAGATGCATACAAAACTCTCTTGTGCCAATTTTATGACACTGTTTTAGGTCTGTATGCATTTGGTCTGGTCCTCCAAGATGGTATAAATCACCCTTAGGCAGTGTGAGGTAATTTAAATGCAAAAGCCATTAGAATGGTTGTCTTATGAGAAGTGCATCCTCTTAAGCCACCTCCAGTATTACAGCTCCTGTGATACATCAGTTAAAGCTGACTCTCTTTATACATTTTGTTTTTGAAGGCATGGCACTAAAAAAAGTGGGTGGTAAAATATCAGTCAATGCTCCCTGTAATTGACTTCTCTTTGGACTATCTAAAGAGGTGTTTGATGTCAGGCAGTGTTTTGTAGACCTCACTATGTGTTTATGTATGTACTCCAAAGAGTATAAACATGGAAAAAAATTAATTGTGTAGGATGATATGAAACAAGTAGTTATAATGAAATATATTAAGTGGCCTGTGACATATAATGACCCAGGTTACATGTCTTTAAAGTTTATTTGAAATTGTAAATGCTATAGATTTGATCTACCTGGTACCTGAAATGAAAAATCCCTCCCTGACTGTTGTGGAAATAGGAAGTAGTTTCAAGAAAGAGAAACAAAATTATTTTTGGTAACTAGACTGCTTAAAACAGCTTACCTTTTTTTTTGTTTCTTCATTAAAATTATTGTAAGTTAGGAAGTTTTTATTTTAAAACCTCATTATTTTTCTATATTTATTTACATAGAACAGAGTGTTAAGGTGAAATACTTACTGCTTTTTGGCTGTAGGCTCCAAAGGAAGCCATGTACATTGGATGTTTACTACTAGATGAGAGAAGAGCAAACGAAACTGGGATGTTAAAATATCCACTGGTGATACAAAAACACATACATACAATAGAATTATGCTGGGTTTTAAATGCAGTTGCTCTAATTATTATTTCCATTGAGCAGACCTCCATTGCACAGTAGGGAATAATGCAGAAAAACAGATATTAAGTAGATGATGCTGTATTCATCATGTTAATTCCCCTCACTCCCAGCAATTGTGCCATTTTCCGGACAGCAGGAAAATTTTATTTTATGACAAAAAAGTAGAGGCAGCAGTGTCGTCCTTAAAGAGCATAGTGAAAGCCTGGTCAGAGTCTGGCTAAATGTACATGAAGAATTAGCATATTCAGTGGTCTTTTGACCTTGAGGGGGTGGTTGGTATGTTGTATAACTAGTTTCATAAGTGAGATTGTATCCTTTTGCTAAAGGCAATCTATAGTGACAGAGTATCTTTTGTAAAAGAACTAACTTGTCTACCACATGGTGAGAAAATGGGTGCTTTGGAAAAGCTGCTCAGTTTTGAAGCATTGCATTCCCTTTAACTGGAACTTTGTACACACTGCTAACACTGCAGAGGTTTTCAAAGTTCCAGCCAACAAGAGACTGAATTTTGCCACTATTTACAGCTTCAGATAATCACTGTTGAGACTAAAAATTATAATCAGAACTGCATGTGTCTTTCTGCTACATTAGTGACTGAGTCACCTACAGTGTTTCCACACTACATGTGTCAACGTAATTTAGGGAGGTGATAAAATGTATTCTGTTTATTTTAATGGACTCTCAGAAACTACTGACTTTGGAGTATTATTTCAAAACACTTTTGGCAATGATATAAGAGCTGTACACTGTTATATTATATTTCATATATTATAATTTTGTATTGTAATTTGGGAAGATCAGCCACTCAATTCTTCTTTAATTGTTGTTAATGGTAGTTCAGATATGGTGGTCTAGCTAAGGATTATCTATTAAGAATATAAATTCTAATTCCTTTGAAATGTTCATTTCTCTGGTAGAAGCTAAAAGTCTAAAGGTGCAGTTTTTGTTCTTATCACTCAAGTTGTCTATTAGTACTTTGTATCCCTGATTTGAGCATAGTGAAATCTTGCAGTTGATTGATTTGTGTTAATCTTTGGTCACATTTCCTCCTTGTGCTACAACTTTCTGCCACTGGCCCAGCCTACCAGGCTATTTTGCTATGTTGCACTCAAAATCTTGTTTTGGACAAAAATTAACTGTCCTTGTATTAAAGAGAGAATTGATTGTTAATGTATTTGACATCTCAAGAGTCTAATCTAAGACCCCTAATTGTTGTGAAAAAGAAAACAAAGAAAAATATGAACACTTTTATATTGAATGAGTCTCAATAATGTGGTTAAAATTTCTATACATGCACTTCCTGTTATCTTTCCCTTTTTCTTGTGTTATGGACACATTTTTAATATGGAATATTCTACCATTCAGGACAAGGGTAAACTGCTACATGCTCTTGGCCTTTGTACATTATTCCCTGCTCAATTGATTAGATGATGGGCTTTAGGCTTTCCTCTGCTGTCTAAAGGAACTTA
Source organism: Notiomystis cincta (assembly GCA_013398075.1). Lineage (NCBI taxonomy): Eukaryota > Metazoa > Chordata > Aves > Passeriformes > Notiomystidae > Notiomystis > Notiomystis cincta. Next base: position 203,737 of record VZRX01003921.1, read on the forward strand.
CCAGTTTCTGTGGTGGAGAGTTAGGACCCATTTTCAACACTTTATCCAGATACATCCACAGTTTTATTTTGAGGGCAGACCACAGTTGGGGAAGAACTTCCTTCCATTTCAATAACTAAAGGAACTTGGTGCCTCTCAGTCTGCACAGAAAGGTACTGATGGGATCATTTCTACTTGTTCTCATGCTAACCTTCTCCAGCTTCACACACGTTGGTTTACTAAATGCATTAGCAATCCATTTTCCTGTAAAAAATCCTTTACAATATTACAAACAATTGTGACTTCCTCTTGCAACCCCCCTGTTCTGTTACTGGGTACTCTTCATCTTGTTATGCTGAGCTTCATCTTGTTATGTTGAGCTACATCAAGTGGTCATTCAGGGAAAACTTGTTGAAACTTCATCCCAGCATCTCAGCTGAACACCAGTCTCCTTTAGTGAAACACTACTAGTAAACTACTGCTGTAGCTACTCAATGCCTTTGGTCAGGTTTAGTTATCAGAAACTCTGTCATCTTTTACCTTTTCCTTTTCTTTAGAAGAGATACATCAGCTCAAAATGTTTTCCTAAAATTAGGAGGGTCAATCATGGTTCTTCCTTTAGTGCAAGCACAGATACGTTTTGTTGAGGCAAAAACCCCACAGAAACAATATTCTTAGTGCTTGGCAACAACTGCAGTCATACAATACATCCTACACCATTATTATAAATATTGTAAGCATAATATAAAATTTTTGGAGTCATTTTAATCTAAAACCTTTTTATTTATGGTTTCAGTTTCTCACCAAGTTAAGCAAACTGACTTAGAGATATGGAGAAAATGGCAATATTATTCCTTTTTTGTAAAGTTTCACACTTCATTTCATTGCATTTTATGATCTTCTGGCTAATGAAGAACTAAAACTGAAACTGTTAAAACAGAGTAATAACATATTGCTGTGATCACACACAAAATTATGTGGTATGTGGTACAAAAACTGCAACTGTCAACACAAAGTAATGAAAATTTACAACAATAATAAAATACTGGCTACTCAAACCGGTAAACCATTAATTCATTTGCAACAGAATAATGTGGTGGCTCAATATGGAAACATTATATTTAGATATTGTTTAGGTATCATATGTGAGAATTTTTCAATACATTTATACTTCTCAAGTATTTCACTCATCTATGAGCAATTTCTCCAAAATCTTCTGTTACTTGCATGAACATGTGTCACAGAAAAGGCAGTTTTCTAAAATGCAGAATAATCTGTTGGAACAACAAGCTGGAATGCAGTCAGCAAATTAGAAATGTATTTAAGAAGACAGTTAATGATAAAGAAAAGAAATTGTTCAGATCTAGATGTATAGTGAGAATAAGTCTTCACATTTCCAAGAAAAGAAATGTGCTATTGAAAATACACTTGCATTTATTTGTCAAAAGAGAGACTTTTCCAGGGTTGACCACACTTGAAATTCAAATTTCTTCATGCATGTGTGATTGATTATTGCTTTTTTTCTAAATGATGCTATTGAGTCTTATGGACCATTTAACCCAAAATTTACATTTTACTTTAAGGACATTTTTACACTTGCATTTTCAAAGATCTGGTGCACACAGATGATCAAATTGGATCAGGATGTAGAACATCTCAAACTGTGTCGCATTTAATTTTGTCTGTTTACACAGAGGCTGAATTTGATCAAGTCTCTAGCAAACAACTAAATAATTCAGTCCAGTGGCAGCCTTATTTCACATGACTTGTACATCTGTCTTGATTGTGAATATAGCTGTTTTCCCAAGGATGGAGCTTTGCTTTGATGAAACGTGTCTGGAAAAACAATTTTTAATACATTCAGTAAATAAGACTTTGTTTGTCATTCAACACACATGTTTTCCATCTGTATAGAACCTCTTTGTTTTAGACTAAATAATTCAGTCCAGTAGAACCAGGACTTTTTCACTTTGGAAGTACAGCTGCTTGAAGCAGGAGAAGAGTGTCTTGTCCTCTTCTCCTGGTGTTGGGAAGGATCTCACTCTGATGAATGGCCCTGGAGGAGAAGAAGCAAACAAAAAGGATATATAGATTCTTTTGGAGTGTTAAAGGCCCAGTTTTGAAAAATGCTATAGTACTTCTTTGTACAGACGTACATCGTAGAATTGTTTAGGTTCCATTGCATCACGTCTTGTTGCATTGCAAAATGAAGTGGTTGCAATGTGATTGGAGCAGCTGATACGTTTCAAATCATTTGACAAAAGGGAAAAAAAGTGGTCAGATGTATCTATAGGGGTAGCAGGATTGATCAGAACAAATCGTGAACATAATTATCTCTGATTGTTATCCCTTTCTAAAATGTAACTGCTTGGTAATAGCAGTCTGGTTTGGGTTCATGAGGGTACAGAACTTCTCTCAATTTTTATTTCCCAGATTCAACTGATATTAGTTGAATACCATGATGATATCAAAATGTGTGTAGATTATTTTTAGTGGTGTGAATTTGAAGCCCTTTTTGCTGTTTGAATTCATTTAATTGTTTGTAACTGTTTCTAATAAACTAGGATATAAAGCTAGCATCAATACAGATTTTTCATCCACATTTTGATGGGGGATGTATCTTCTCAACAATTATTCTTCTATTCCTCCAGGCCAAATGCAAATGTTCCTAACACATTACAGTCTTGGATCTCTTTCAATCTTAATCTAAGCAACATAAATATGATGGTGTTTATTTTGATGGATATTGTCCTCAGGGATATAGACAAGAATGAATTGTCAATGCAAGTATTTTTCAGTCTGCTACAAATCTCTGAAATTCCCATACAAAACCATCAACTGTTCTGTTGGTGTGATCTAGCACAGATATCTAGAGTTAGGTAAAGTAGAATAACTCACTGTAAAACAGTAAAACTTGCTGGAGCATGATGAGAATCTCTTCTTTCACACTGAGTGTTTCTATCTTTAAGGCTAATTCTGTCTCCTCTCTGATTGAACATGTACCTGGGGCCACTGGGAGAGCTTTAATGATCAAAGTGTAAAAAAGGAGTGAGGTGGCCAGTCAATGAGTTGACAGCTGAAGCATGTACTTTGCAAGCCAGGATTACAGATAGTCTGTTTCTCTATTCTCGCCTTCTAAATAATTGCTGAAGCTTTGCACAAGGGCGTAAATGCATGTATCAGGGGAAAAGTAGCAATATACTGATAGAAGTTTTGAGAAATGTTTTCAAGTAAGTTCTCCATAAAATAATGAAGACAGCTAAATCAAAACAAGGATAACGAAGGTGATATTTTTTTTACTTGCTTGCTTTTTTGAATTCAGTAATGCTGGAGTGAAGTAAGCACCTCAAATGTTGTCTGCTTTGGTGATATACCACTGAGATATGTTTTTATTCATCTTCCCAAAATCATGACAGCAAGTGATGTTATCATTGGAATTCCAGGACCTTCTCAGATTAACAGAGAACTTAAACGCTTTCAAATGTTATCTCAGACACAATTGTTTACTCTCCTTAGCATCTGTAACTTCAGCCTTAGAAGGACCCCCTTTTTTTGGATTCTTCTTTTGTATCTGTAGCTAATTCATATGAACTTCAAGATGAATTTCTTTGTCTTGCCCATTGCAAGAGCAGTCTGTGCAACTCAGATGTAATTTCAATGGGGCCATAATATGCATATAATAAATTTCTGGCATATCACATTTATCACATATATTTATAGGATGATGTGAACATTGATTTGTATCATTCACCCAGTAGAATCCACCAAAGCTTTCTGGTTTGTCATATACCAAATAACATTGTTAATTTTGCTTCACTCAGGTTCTGAAAATGAAGTTTATTCCTTTTCCAAGGTTCTGGGATTTGGGTCCAGAAACATCTTATTCTTGTCTTATATTTGACTCAAGGAGGCATTATACATTAATGTGCTGTATAATGTTTCATCTTTTCATGACCTAGTAGTATATTACTGCTAGGCCAATTTTGTGTATCTCATGTTAAACAAATATTCTCTTGTAGTTTAGTACCAGTTTGCAGTTATATACGTAGCTATGTGAAAACACTAAGAACTTTATATATATCTATCAATATATCTATTTTTTATACTCATGGAAGTATTAATATGTTAAATTCCCTTACCCCTCCACCCCAATTCGTTTCTCATTTTCTCTCTAATATTCCATGAACATATCTCTTTTCATGTTATTCATTATACAATCTATAAAATCAGATAAATAATTTTTTTTCCCTCATTTTTAAGCAGTTCATCGGCACAGAGTTTTCAGCAGAATCTTGGAAAACGCAAAACAAATGAAATTTGTGAAAGGAATATCAGCAAGTACCAAGTTAGCAGAACAAAACTCAGGTGCCATTTTGCTATTTAACATGACTCATTATAACACATTTATCTCTGGTATCAGTTTCAGTCTTATCAGTGACCCAAACCATCTCTGATGGATGTACATTTCGCTATTATGATTTTTTTCATGCTTCAGGGTAACACCTTGGAATAACTATTGCAATGAACATTGCTGATAGAACAAATTTTGCAGAACAGCAAGTAGAGAGCACTTTCCAGTCCGCAATATACCTTTTTCTGAAACCATCCTTTGTAGTGCTTCACTCTAGGCAAGCTAAATGATAGCCAGAAACTTCATATTTATGTATGAAATATTTAAAATATATAGAAGGCAAACACATAAGTGTTAAAAATATGTATTTTTTTAAAAAAAGAAAGAAAACATCTCTTATACAGTATTTGTCAAGGTCAGAAAATATATAATGTGATAGTTTCTGTGCTATGAATCTGTGTCCAGTCCTGAGAAAATAGATGTCCTCTGCCTATTTCTGTTTTATAATTAACCAATACTAAAGCAAGTGCTGTGCAGATACCATAAGAATTCTTTTTTACAAATTGCAGAACCTGAACCATCAGTGCTAAAACCTCAGATAAAAACAGTGAATTTAAGGCAACTGAATTCCTAAATTAATATGCTGCCCTGATTAATAACTGTTTTATGTCAGGAGTGATCAATTCTTGTAAATCTTTTGTTGCTTAACTTCCTATTTAATCCAGTGTTAAATCTTACTTTCTTACCTCACAATAATGTTTAAAGATAAACACATTTAAAAAGTGTGACTTTTTCAGAAAGATGTCTTGCAAGTGCCTGAGATTAGTCTTTTCTAACTTGTGTGGGTAAATGGGATGACAATACAATCAAAGGAGATAAGAAAAGGATGTCTGTTATAGAAAGAACATAAAAATAGAAGCTACTTGTTCTGCTCTTTCATCTTTAATGAAGGAAGTAGAATTTCAGTGAAATAGGAACCTGGGAGTTTCCTTGCTCTGAAAAATTTCAAAGTCTGGGGATAATTCCTAGGTTTGGTGTTGAAGATTATTTCTTCTGATGACCTTTGTGCTGCCTTTTCAGGACCTGGTCTGAGCCTCATGAGCACTAACTGGGAATGCTTGGGAGAGGGCATGCTGATTTTCTGGCATAAAGAATTTGGTCACTGGAATATAAAGAAGTCTTAGAGAAATATTTCCTGTCAGATGAAGAGAGGAGACACAAGTTTCAGGCACAAGTTGAAAGTTGTAAGAAAACAAACATTGCCCTCACCAAAACAGGCAAAAGAGGACATTTACTTGTACATTCCTTCAATTCAACCAGCAAAAACTGTCTTTTCTCCTGGTATGTGTAATTAGCTGTTATGTAGGGAGGTCACTAAGTCTTTCCCCTACAGACTGCACTTGGCAGGAAGTGGTTGAGGGCCATTGTGGTTTTATGCTGACTGATGATGTGAAACTGAAGAGTAGGAAAGGAGGGTGTTCAAATACAAAGTTATTTCTGAAGGTGCAATGACAGTGCTTTTTCGTCTTGAAGAGGATTTTCTTATGGTTCCCTTAGAACCAGTTGAGACAAGAAGCATTAGGTATCATGATCCTAATTACAGATCTTATTTCACTCTGAGGAAAGAAGGTTTCCTGGGGAGATCCCTGATAAGTAGCAGGAGTAAAATGGTTTTGCCCACTAAAAATGAAAAGAAAAACCTAAAGTCTGAAGGTCCTTCTATATCAAGATATCGTCCATATCAAGGCATTTTTACATCTACCAATATGTCTCACGAGGAACTAAACATCAAGCTTCACATTTATGTGGTAATGCATATGAGTCTGTCTTCCAAATTCCTACTTTTCCATGTCTACTTCTGACATATGTTGCTCCCTATGGTTGAAAATCCTGGGTTAAAACAGTATCCGAAACTGAACATAATGATAAACTGACACTGTGTTGGAAGCCTTGTGTCAAAGTTGGCTGAAGGAGGGAAGTATGGGGACTGGAAATTGCTGTCACATTGAGGGTGTTAGGAGGAAGGCAGAACTGGGCTGGTTCTGTCTGTACTATGAAATGCTGCCATATGGAAATACTCTAGATAGGAAGTGAGAAACTTGGTTTCAGCAAATAAGTGGACATATTCCTCTGTGAAAAGCAGTGTGTGATAAAGTGTTATCAGCATCTAGTAGAACCTAAAGAAAATTACTTCATTTCACAATGAGTAGTTATGTGAGTATTCAAAATCTAAAATGGCAGTGTTCTCCAAGAGCTGTTTGTGTGGCCTCCCCTAAGCTCTATTTCTACATTGGTTCAAGTCAAGAGATGAAATCTGACGGACTTTAATGGAAGCAGAATTAGGCTCATATTGAATTTTTGGAACAATGTTAGCACTGCTGTCAGCAAGATTATGAGTTCTGCCCTCATGCTTTCCCCTGACATCTGCCCATTTCAAGGTATAAATGAACAAACATGAGGAAAGTTTTACATCTGCCTGTACTGGCAGCTAGGAGAGATGCTGTAAAATATTGGAAGCTTGACAAATCCTGTGGCTTTCAAAAGTTAGACTACAAATGTTTTCAGTTTAGCTTCATTAAAATAGGAATAATAGCAAGTAGAAGTCCAGAATTTAGATTTTTTTTTCATCCAAGACTGTGCAAGACAGGACAAGTACCTCCTCTGAAGACCTAGAAATATTTTGAAATATAGGTTTAACTCTATTTATGTAGTGAAACTAAGGGGGAAAAGAGATTAAATAATCTATTTGATGTCCTTGCAAAACTGTCTTTCTTTTAAAACAACAGCTTAAATGTCTGTGAAAATTTATTTTCCACTTTATAATCCTCCTGCAATTGATATGTTACCATTACTTCATACTTTCTACTCTCTTGAACCTTTAGTTTTTTGCATCTGCTTCTACCATTTTGTATGCAGACACAATAATTCTGTGTCCTACATTATCTGAGTAATATGGAGCAGATGTCTGTTATGTTTTTGCTGTTGTACAAATCGATATAATGTAAAAGAGAAAAAAAGAAAAACGGTCATCTGAGACGTTAAAGACAAACTGAGTTTGTCTAGTCTGAAATACAACTACAAAACTCACTGAATGATCAGAAGGGTCTTCATTTTGAAAAATAATGAAATATTTAATTCCCACTATGGCTCATTAAATGATTTCAACAACTTGTTCCAGGCCTTCGAAAGGTATTTTGTCTTGAACACAGCCAAGAATAATCTATTTTCTAAACTGGATTGAGCTTTTATTTTATGTCTGCAATAGTAAGAACTGTAACCAGAAGGTAACCAGAAGGAAACAAGAAGTGTTTCTTAGAAATTGCTTCAAGACTTGACAGCCCAAAGGGCTGAATGTTTCCTGTAAAGTGACATACTCTTTCAGCTTCTGGCTTTCAAGTGTGCAGGAATTGAGAGCCTTAATTATCTGACAGGATGTACTTAACAGTTCTCAGGTCATGGGATTAAGTTCTTCCAAAATCTCCACTACTATAGACTATACTCTGGATGAAATATTAGTAGACATAATGTATCATTTTCTTACATTAAAGATGATTTTCAATTTCCGTGGTAGCAGAGAGTTTGGATAGAATTCAAGATATGGGGTGGTTTTTTTTGTTTGTTTTGTTTTAGCAAAAGGACTAATGAGAGCAGTGGGAATAAATTGCAGCATGTCTGTTCTGTTTGTTATACAAAGCTGTGGTATGTGGCTCTTCCTGTCAAGAAGATCAAAACAGAACGAGATAGATATGAAGTAGAAAAGAACTAGAGGTAAAGGTGTGAAGTATCTTGCCTGGGATCTTTCTAAGCCATAATGAGTGTTTGTCCACCTCTTGTAGCTTTATGCTATGAGTTTGGGGTTTTTTTATTGTTCAAGTTGTCTTAAAGTGCTATATCTTCAAACATGGTACAATGTGCATATTACATTTAATGCTATTCTTCTCCACATATTTGTTTATCCAGTTTTCTTCCCTCTCACATTTCATACTGGATTTTCTTATCTCATTGCTGTTTCCAGTAAAATTGTTCTTATCAAAACCCACAATTTCCATCTTTTCTACCTCCAGTTCTTAACTCCATCCCCAGAGACTGAAGGAGGAGAAGTAGAGGGGAAGTGCATGGCTTCTGGTTTGGGAGAGTCTTAGTGGGGGCACTGAATTGGGGAGTACCATTCCTAAACCACAACATAGTTACAAAACATATAGATAACTTCAATTCCCAGATCATACTACTTTGTACCACAAGGATGAATTCTTCCTGATACTAGAGCAAAGCTAGGAGTCTGAGCACTTGCTATAAGATGTTGGACCTTCAGTGGGCTCAAAAGGTTTGGAGATAATGGCAGCAGTGGGTATGGAGGATAACAGTGCAATGGAACAAAAATTGATCAGATTTAAAGTTCTGACATAAAAGTAGGGAGAAAATAACTGCATATCACAAAGGCTGTTTCATGTTAAGACAAGTAGTTGCCAGCTTAGGTTGCTGACAAGGATGACAAGCAGCTGCCTCAGTCACTAGCAGTATTTGTAGCATGCCATATTTGAAGTCAGCCATGTCACTACAAGCTCATGATTGCAAAGTTATGTCAAGTCACAGGTTGTGCTATGTGGTTACCTCTTCTTCTCCTGTAAGCAACAGCCAAAGATATTTTTAAAATCTCTGGATTGTTTATTGGCAGATGTTGCTTAACGTGAATACAAAAATGCTTTTCCAATGAAAATACTTTTTACAGTATTGTAACCATGTGAGTCTCATTTTCGTGAAAAAATTCTGCTTATAGACTATGAAATGTAAGACAAGACTTTTTTTTTTTTTTTAATCCTAAATGCAAGGCTTTGGATTTTGCATTTTCAAATTTTGGAAGTTAAAACAGATTTTAATCTTCTCAGATGGACTTTAAACCTTTCACAAGGTAAGGAGCTACAGTGATGGAGATAGAGCATGCCTCTAAAATTTTATAGTGCCTTTCTGTTGAATTTAATAGAGTAGTTGAATCTGACTGAAAGTAACACTTGAAAGTTCCTAATGGTCTGAAAATTGTTTTCAACCAATGTTTACAGAGTTATTATTTTACATTTATTTTTCATTTCAATGCCTAGTCTCATGCTAAATAAGTATTTTGCAAAGGTCTAAGGCTTATTGAGGATCTGTATTAATGATCCAGAAAATGCCTCAGTAAACTCTCTCAAAATTCTCAGGTAAAATAAATCCGAATCACAATTTTTAAACTACTAAATTAAGGAAGTGCACTGCCAGATGAAATTATTTATGAAGTGGAAGATAATTCTTATTTTATATGAAGTGTTTATCACCACATTTTTTCCAAATACTGATGAGCTATGTTCATTATATACTTCTATGTGCTTTGCAATGCTGCTGACAGATTTGCCATTTACCACTATTAGAATACATTTTCTTGCATTTTACAAGTTAGTAGTTAGATAGTTTATCTTTTGGCCTCCTGTTTCCCTAATTTTTATGGTATAGTCACTGATAAAAAATTCAGTCTTCATTTATTGTATGTTACTTTTTATTATATTTGCTGTCTAGTTTGTTGTTTTGTTTTTTTCTTGTCTCTAGGCCAAAGCAAACATTAAAGTTTCTTAATTACAAATTTTTGAAATATATAATGTAATATTTTAGTTGGAATTCATACTCTTCATAAAATTAGCTGATTTAACTTAAAATTTCTTGCTAGACTTGTGAAAATGCTATTTTTATGCACCAAACATATGTAAAGACTTTTACTCTCATATTCCTCTTGCACATAGCAAATATATTCAAAACGAGAGCACTTGCTACAAAGTAATTTTAGTTCTGTGATCATAAGTAAATAGACTTGGAATTTTTTTTAATTGGGCGAAACTGTTCCTAAATTAGGAGATTAACCCATAAGCCACAGATTGATGAAATAATTTGCATCAGGAGGGTGAAACACATTTCATAGAAAATAAAGGTTGCTGTGATATTACTTTTTGTACTTCTTATGCAGGTGACTGCAAGAGTTGGTATCAAGATTCTCTGAACCTTGTATGCATTTGAATAGTGAATCATTATCTTTTCAAGGATCATTTGCCTGTCAGATATGGATAACTGTTGTGGGTTAACACCTGGCAGGCAGCTGAGCTCCACACAGCTGCTCTCTCCCTCTTCCCCCACCCCCTGCTTTATTGGGATGAGGGAGAGAATTTGAAACTTGTGGGTTGAGATAAAGATGGTTTAACAGGTAAAGCAGAAGCTGCATGCACAAGCAAAGCACAAGGAATTAATTTACCACTTCTCGTGGGCAGGCAGGTATTCAGCCATTTCCTGGAAAGCAAAGCTCCATCACCCCTAATGCTGGCTTGGGAGGGCAAATGCCATCCCTCTGAACTCTTTCCTTCTTCTTCCCTCAGTTTTATATGCTGATTGTGATGCTGCAGAAACGGGACATCCTTTAGTCAATGGGGTTGGCTGTCCAGCTGTGTCTCCTCCCAAATCCCTGTGCACCTCCAGTCTCCTCACTGGGAGGGGGGGCTGAGTGAAGAGCGGAAAAGACCTTCAGTCTGTGCAAGCCCTGCTCAGCAATAGCAAAAATATCTCTGTGTTATCAACACAAAAATAGTGTTGGCTGTTATTAAAAATTTTGATAGAGTTCTGCTTTACTTTCCTTTCTCTGTCCGTTTTAAATGTTACATTTTATTCTTCAAGTTATGCAAATAATTTCACAAGGCTGCTGCAATACCAATTCTATTGAGTTTGTGCATGTAAACAAACAGTTCTGATTAATCTTATTCATTACTCAAGGCCCTAGCACAATATCTTCATGGGGTTTGGTTTTGGATTTAGTTCTAAGCAAGCACTTTGTGCTTTGTCTTTGTTAATAGTTTAATACACTTGTACCTATGCTAGCAAACTTCATCTAAGAGGTGACTATTACTGTACATACCATTATTTACAGAAGCAAGAGGTTAGGGGATAGCAGTATTTTTCAGCCAGATAGCCAAAAAGCCTCTGGGAAATAGACAGGGGGTTTGGAACTAGATGGTCTGTAAGGTTCCATCCAACCCAAATCATTTTATGGTTCTATGATTATAATGAATACGAATCATTATTCAGATATATTTCAGATCACCTCCTATTAGACATTGAAGAATTAGTAATGCAATAAAAAGAGAAATCTTCATATGTTGCAATTTTATGTGACTCTATAATTTTATGTGACTCTATTCCTTTCTGCAAGAGTTGCTCAGCAAGATATCAAACCATTTTACAGTTTTTCCTTATATATATTTAAAATGGCAAAGGCACACAAACAACCAATGAAATTGTGGTTGTCCTGTATAGAGGCATTCAGGGCTGGAGACACCTGAGGCAGATCTGAGCTTGCTTATTCCAGTATATCTAAAAATGCCCATCATTCTGTCATGCCTAATCATATCAGCTATGATGAGCCCTCAAATCAACAGTACTGCCATAATTTAATGTAGATGCAGGCAGAGCTACAATTACGTAGTAATATACACCATGTAAAACAGTTTTCCAGAGTATCAGGTTTGGGAAAAATCTTCCAGACTCTCATGTCTCCAGCTGCTTCTGTGATACCACCCAGTAGCCATCAGGTAGCAGTGGCAATCCTGTTGAACAGTGGAAGACAGGTGAGAAGAGGGGCAGAAAGGGTCCTTCCTTAATTTCTTCCATCCTTCTGAGGTACTTGCTGTTGTAGGACTTTGGAGTAGTTTCTCTGACTAACAGCTGAATCACTTTACCTAGGGAAAAGGAGTTTTCCAAAGACAGACACCTTCATAGCCATAATATATACTTCTAACATTTCTAAAGTTTTTACTTTTAAGCAGTGACCCCATACTCTTGATACAACTTCAGGGAAAAATGAGGAAATTTAGTTATTACCTTAAGGTCCGAAATTCTGTATCAGCTCCCTATTTTTAGTGATAAAATTATTAGCAAGAACATGTAAAACAATTTCCAGTCTCTTGATAATACATTATTTTGAAGTCAAGGGAACCTTAGGGTATAAATTAACTGCTTGCAAGGTTCTAACTAATAAATATTGAATATGAATAAATATTCTAAGAGAAAAAAATACTTTTGTGTCAATATATTGGAATTAGAAATTGCACCTTATATAAACAATATGTGAAGGTAAGTGATTTATACTGTCTTGTTTCAGATTAAACAGTTGGTATTGGAAGTTATGCACTTTTTAGATACAAGAACATACCTTTTTGGTTCAGAATTCTAGAAAAAAATGAACAAAAAGTACAGGACGATTTATTTTGCTTTCAAAGCTGACAGATATACAATAGCTTCTCTTCAGGCATCTGAAGATATGTACTTCATATCTGGCAGCACTCTACCTTTGACTTCTTATCATAAATGATCTTATACCACTGACCAGACGATCTGCTTTTATGAGAAATTATTTCAAGTCAGTGATCTTCCTTGTCATCTAAAGACTTAAGTGTCTTCTAATATCAGTCCATCAACTTTAAAAGCTTTTCTTTCCTTGTCAATTATCTTGAATTCATATTTGCCTTGGTTTGTCTATGATGGACAGAAATTCCATTTGAGGACTGGAATGCTATCTAAAATACAAGTTAGTGCTACTGAAGTATTTTTCTTTTCATGGTATTTCTGCTTCTTTTGATGTTAATTTAAGTATTATTATTTTATTTTTATGTTCTAAATCCATTTTCTGTTTAAATATTTCTCGACACTTCTTCCTAGCAAGCTTGTTTTCCTTAGTTAGAAACACTTCTTCAAAATGAAGGCAGTAGCAACAAAAATCATTTAACATTTCCACATCTCTAATTTTCACATTTTGGAAGTAAATCTTTTTTGCTATTTAAAAAATACCAGGATTGAAGTTGGTCATGATTCCCCTCCTCCCTCCCCCCCGCCCCCTTTTTTTTTTTAAGATGAGAAGCTTAACAAAAATGTCAGGCTTTCAGTAGACTTTCATCAGCATTCTGTGGTGGCTCTGAATGAAATCTAATGCATTCTCCAGCCTCAGCCCTGAGGTCCCTAGCCTTTGACAGGCTGTATAATAAAAATGCAGCACACAGGAGCACTGTTTGAGATCAACATCCTCATGTCTCAGAAAACTAGAGAAACTTCAAAGAATGTAAGTGAACAACTTACACAAAAGAATTTATGAAAAATCATTCTGAATTATTCACTTCTGCTTTCATACAGCACATCATATATTTCTTAAATATTGTAGCCACTATATAGTTCAGATAATGACCACTATCTAACTATTATAGGTGGAATTCTTTTGGCAACATTTTTCATGTGAAAGTTTCCTGCCTTTACCATAGCCTGAGATTTTCGTAATTTAAAATTCAAGATGTAAGTAGTTATCTCAGCAAGGGAATTTCAAGCAGAGAAGGTTGTAAAAGATTTTCTATCTTCTCAAAAATTTTGAAGCCTAAAAATCCTATTCTACACCAGCATGAGGTGAAGATATTTTGGGAGAAACAAACTAGGTTAGTAAAAATGTTCACTTGTAACAGAAAATCTAATTTCCTTCTGTTTCTGACTGACATTCTGACTACTGAGGTGGTGCAAAGTCCCTTTCCCTTCTGTTCTGTTAAAAAATTAATCATGAACCAGATTATCCAATGATTAATTTTTCCTGGATGAAAATTTAATTGAAAATATTTCTACATAAAATTTTAGTTACATGAACTAAGCAATTGTTGTAAAATCTTTTGGCTGAGGTTTCTCAATCAGCTCCAACTTTGATGTTGTTCTAGCTGCAAAGAATTATTTATTAATTCTCTTTATTCCTCCCATCTGTTTGACTTTGTGTTTTCCAGAATTATTTCTATTTTCAAACAGTGAGACAAAAACTGTTGTTGAAGCATCTAATTGCACAATCTGATGTTTCCACAGTTAATAGAAAAGCTAAGGAAAAATAAAAATCAAGAGACCAGCAAGACTTTAAAAGATTAGAAAAATATAGCAAATTATTCCATCCCTTCCATTGGAAGGAAATTTAGCCTGCTTTTTCTAAAAAGGGAAATTGTCACTTAAAATCTAAAATGATGATAAAGATGCTATTTTATTAATTTCAGATTTTTGTATATATATATATATATATATATATATATGTATCTGGTTTTGGAAGATGAACAACAAATAAATGTGTAGAATGTATTCTATCTTTATTTATATATTATGCTTCAATATGGAAGAACTGTACTTCAGGTCATATATACATAATACAAATTTGCTTATTAATAAAAATGCTTTGACTTGAGTAATAGTTATTAATTAAACCTTTACCAGCACACATTTGGTACACTTTAGATCAAACACATTTATTTCCAATATAATCAAGTGTGTCCTATCATTTGAGGCGTCACCTTTAAAAGGTTTAAGATGGTCATTGGGTGAAGATTCAGCATTTCCAAAACTCAGAAAGAATTTGACTTGAAAGTTCACAGATGCAAATCACACACTTCAAAAATAAGGCAATAGTATTCTATCTGAACAGATATTTTCTTGCCAGTCAATATGAGTCAAAATGAAAGGAATTTGGTAATATTTTCTATAGCTTTTGGGAGACAGATTATCTCCCATATTCTGGTTGCTCTGAGGTATTGTGGAGGCTGACTAGCAAAGGTATGGTTGACTTCAAGCTTCCCCTTCAATATTTTAAGCAGAATGTTTGCTATATTCTTTCAAGGCATTTTAAAAAAAGATTAGCAGTATTATTTCTAAGCCTTAGCTCCTTACTAGCAAATCCATTGCCCAAGGAATTCTTTTATGTATTCAAGAATGTATCCATGCTCTCCAGTAAAGCTTACAGCCATTTAAAGTTAGGAGATGTCTCAGAAGAATAGCCTTTATCCTTGAAATATTGGTCTCTTTATTTTGTCTTTCATTCTGATCCTTCAGGAACAGATTTCCTTTTCTAATCAAATCATGGTAAAATATGGTAAATCAAATCATAGTAGGCTAAGGACTGGTGCATAAAGCTAAAACTTAAAACTATGTATCCTCTTAGCAACAAAAAAAATATTTGCAAACAAATGAAAGAAAGTATTTTAAAAATGCTATATCTTCTGAACCACTATGTATTGATTAGAATTTTTTGCAGCATTTCAGAATTCTGATGAGATGATTGCCTAATCCAGCATGCCAAACCGTGTTCCAGTTCATCGGGACAAATGGTACGTATGCCACATTCACACCTAATATGTGGTTAAATTGAAAAGTGCCTGTGATAAAAAGAAGTATTCTTTACCAAATATATTGCCATCAATGGGTTTTAAGAGTGGGTTTGTTAGTCAACCATGCTATATTTCTAACCTGCATCCTGCAGGAATATGATAGACTAAGTCTTAATTGCAGCATCTATAGTAGTGGCAAGTGTAATATAAATATCTGGAAGATTGTGATGCAATATTTTTTCCTCAACCCTCCTAACCAGTAAGAACTTTTTTTTCGTCAGTTTAAAAACTAATAAAAATGATTTTGCTACTTGAATAAACTGGATAAAAAAATTATTGATATGAAAGAAATAAGGACCCTTACAATACTATTTATGTCATAGGTCTTCTGAGTGCCTTTTGAAGTGGTTTTCTTTGATTTAAAATGTCTGTATAGGGTTATAAAATACCTCTGTGCAAATAGAGCTGAATGCATTGGGTAGTATATTATAAAAGTTTTTCTGCATTGTGTTTTGTGTGACAACATTTGCATTCATTATAGAAGGAAAGATTGAGCAGAATAAATTTAAAGCCTATTAAGTCAGCCATATGCAATATGAATCTGCTGATGATAATAAGAAAAAATAGCTTTGTTTTTGTTTATTTTACTGTATTTATGTATCTAAAATTCTTTGATTTATAGAGCATTAATAAGATCAAATGTTCAATTTTCCTGGGCCATTTTACTTGAACTGGCAAAAGGCAGCTGATGGCACCTGACATGAATTAGGATTTTATAGTAATGGGATGAATTATGAGGCTACAAAGGGGAATCTGATGAGTTATCGTGACATTTCTCTTGTCAAAAATCTAATAGTGCAAAATCCTTTGGGCTGATCTGTAACACTGAATGTTCTGGGGTTAGACACATTTAGTCTGCAGAAATGGCAATAATTTGTGCAAAAAAATCACATCTCCTAGGACTGGAGTCTCTAGAGAAAGATGGATAGACAAGACAAAGCTTCTCTAAAAGTTTATCAAGTAAATTCCTGGCAAATAGGGGAAGAAGGATGGAGGGTGAACATAATGAAAAGTAGAAATATTCTTGGGAATGGTTTCAAATCATCTGACCTACTTTGTTCTTTCACATACCCATGTTTACATGAGAGGGGTTGTTAGATGTCCAATAGGACTGAATAGATTTTTGGATATTTTAGCAGTCATCTAAAGGCACTTGAACCCAATGATTTGCATCAGCACAATATCTGCTGAGTGTAGGTTTGCAATCATATAGCATATATGCTAAATATTAATAATCCACTAGATGTTCCTTAAAATTGCAACCTTTTTATTACAGTAAATTTCCCAATTAACTACTTTTTGGATTAATAGCCCATTATAGAAACTTTTCTTTGCTTTCAGGATCCTAATTCTGCAATTGGATTGTTTCCTTACTCTTTAGTCTCTTGGTTTATAAATGTGTACCTGCACAAAAGAATGAAATCTGCTTTGAGATTTTGTTTCTTCAACAGTGACAAAACCAGTTCCCTTATGGTATTTTGTTTACTGAAATTTCTATTTTTTTAATTTTACATTTTTATCCTTTTCATGCTTTAGCAAGAATCATGAGCATCCATAATTGTTGCCTATTTCTCTGCATGGTAATAGAACAATCTCCGCAGTTGTTTGCTAATTCATTTGAAAAAAGATGTTATGATAGTAACTCTTTTTTTTTCCATGCTGTATATTCTTGACAATACAGTTTTCCCCTGTTTATCTTCTTCAATTTTTTTGTCTGGTTAACATTTGGTCTAGTTGTCAGCAGTCTCATTTAAATTATTTAATTTCTTTTTCACTTGCTTGTGAGAATTTTTGAATTCATTTTTATTAATTTCCTGTGGTGCTTTTTATATTGTTTTTTTTTTTTTCATTAATCACTTTGTATGCAATCATATATGATGTGGACATTTGGTGACTCAATTCACAAGGCACTGTCACATGAATAATGCATTTCTAGACTTCTGCACATGCCTATTAACCTGATTGACCTCAAACCCCTTTCCAATTTCTAAGAAGTTTCCTTCTATAGCAATACTCTATACCTTGCACCTGATCCAGTCTTTTTATCCAGCAGCCCATTTTAACCCTTATTCTTTACCTCTACCACTAATCTCTAGTTTGGAACCTTGTCAAATACTTTTGAAAATCTGAGTATATTACATTCACTGAATTCCCCTTATCTCTTACAGCAGCAGTATCTTCAAAGAACTCCAACAGGCCAGATAAGCATAACAGTTCTCTGCCAGAGTCCTTGCTAGTTATCCTTAATCAAACTATGCTTCTCCAGGTGTTCTCCCTACTGCAAAAGCCTGTGTGAAATAGTTTAAATCATTTTCTTCATGAAGTACTATCTACAGATTGCTGTTAAGCCTTTTCTGATTACTTCAAATTTAAATCTACAGTTTTCCTTGGCTTTAGCTAATTCTGTTTTCCTTCTAACTGGTATATATGCTACAAGAATATTTTTGCTCACATTTTAAATATTATTATGAATAAATGATTACTCTTTGATTTCTTTGTGGTCTAACAAGATCTGCTCCTGTGAGTTGTGTTTGTCATTTAGACACTTGCAAAATAGTTCTGTTCTCTGTAAAGTAGATTAGTTGCTGCTTGAACAAATTGCAAAGTGAATCTATTACAATGACATTGAAATTTTGGTCAAAATTTGTATTAATTTTTGCTCAGTTTTGGACCACTCCTAAATTCACAGTGAATTATGTCAGGAGTGTTCTTCTTTGAAAAACATTAGTAATTTCTGTGAGGGATAATTCTTCTTATTATTCATAAACAAATGTTTATTCAGATCAAAACACCTGTTACCATGTTCTTTAGCTTTTGCCTCTTATTCCTGTGTAAACCGTCCTGACAACTCTAATAACCAAGTGTAAAAATTATCCATATATTTTCCTTATTTTGAAAAAACTTTTCTATGGACTGTTGTGTAAATGTATATGTAGAAACATACTATGTATCTTGTAGACACTTACTTACATATAGATACATAAGCATGTGATAAAGAAATATGACATTAAATATAGCTAGAGGGAGGGAGAGAATGAAATCTCTCCTCTCCTCTCCTCTCCTCTCCTCTCCTCTCCTCTCCTCTC
>VZRX01003921.1:222399-294654 GCA_013398075.1 Notiomystis cincta
TCACAGACTTAGAGAAATTATGGTACTGCTACATTTAAGTTGTCCATGTCTTTCTACAACATCAGTCTGTAAAAGTCAGGTTTGACTGATTATTTTCTTTGTTTGGTCTCACATTTTTATTCTGTACCTTCTTGAGGGATCAGTAAACACACTAAACAGTGCTTCTGTGTGACAGATCAGAAAGACCTTACCGACTGTTCTTCAGCAGCACCTGTCAAGGCATTAGAAATGAATGTTTAAGTGGCTCATTCCCTCCCCAGAGCAGTCTGGGCTAAAAGGGGATGATTTGCCTATCCTACTGATGCACTGTTCCTACACTGCTGACGGTGTTGGGGTGAGGATGTCAATGCAATCTCACTGCAGACATTTTTGTTCTCACTGTGCCATGCCAGATTGGTCTTTCTGCAAACTTGCCAGCCACAATTCTGTAATAGACTAGCACTAGATAAAGCTTAGACAATTAGATAATGGAAATGGCAAGTACTTAATCTTCCCTTCAATCCATGTGTCTTTCCTTCCTTCTGTCTGCCCTTCCTTCCTTTGTTCTCTTTGGTTTCACTAAAAGCTTTCTGCCTAAGCAGTTGCCAGAGACTTTAGTAGACCAACCACTTGAGTCATTGCAGCTGAAGCAAGTATACTGTAGGCTTGTTTCCCAAAAATTACATGTAACCTTTATCAAACCTGCAACTCTGAAGCATTTACCTTACTGTCACAAGAGATGGAGACTCCTGTGCACAAAAGACCCACAAAAGGAATTTCTGTCTGAAACAGAAAATTTCCTTGTCCTCTTGCCACCTTCATGTTCTGAATTGCTGTGACTCAATCTGGCTGTTCGATAGTTCCTTTTGCATCTGACATGCTTTATTGTTGCTCTTGATTGAGATAATACTAAGTGCCTCTGCTATCAGAAAAAGCCTAGAAATCAACAAGTAAGGTGTAATTTCTCTTGCTTAATAGTGATACCTAAATTGCTGTTTGCTTTCAGCAGTGCTTAACTGCTGATTTTATAGTGGGAATATTTTTTTAATGATTCTCTCTCACCACTCTCATAGCTAAAAAATATTTGCAGGTTATAATAATTTCTCTGACTTTGGAAAGTGGTTCCTGGGAAGGATTTATATTTGCAGCTCTCTGATGAGCCTATAAGAAGAGATTTAACAGAAAATCATGACTATGCTGTCTATGAAAAAGTTGATGATTTTAAGGGGAAAAAAAACCCCTTATTTTGATGTGTTTGTAAGAGTGTTGCTATCATTAATTTAAATTGAATGACAACAAAGTATTTTAAATATAATAATTAGGAAATAAAATTGAGCGTTTGAGGAATAAACCTATAAAACAATGTATTCAATTTTATTTTAATTTTCTTTATGTTTATGACTGTAATTTTCACTATAAGGAATTTATTTTTTTTGAGAAGGGCTTCACCAGCTCTTGAGCACGTTATTGGTTTTCCCTTCCCAATAAGCAAGGTCAGTTCACACATTTCTAGCACTTTGTAGATATCTTGTGGCTGAGAAACAGGCCTGAGCACTGAGAGAATCAAACTGCAGTGTAACATTGATTATGTGTGAGTGAATTCTGCCTTGGAGAAATACACTTGGTAAAATGTGTGGTGTGTTCTTCTCCATGGTCTTTGGTGGTTATAACTAAAATGCTGTGCTATAGCTTAAGTGAAGGTTTCTGAACAATCAGCTGTTAAAAGTTGTATGTCATTAAGTTTTGAGTGTTGACTGGAAGAATTCAGGGTCAAGCACCTTATATTAAAGAGTATCTGTATCTGAAATTGGTCCAGATTTTGCAAGGATAAATCTTTTATAATAATTACCAAGTTGAAAGTTACTTTTAATTTTTGTGAATTAAAGTGAAAACTGGATCTATTAAAGTTTTGACAAACATCACAAGTTCAGGATTTTTTTTTTTAAAAAAGCTATTAGTCTTTATCTATACCATAAAACTATAAAATTATGTAAACCATTATGTAAACATTGTAAGGTTGTGGATTTTTTTGGAAGAATTTTTTCCTTAGTGTCAGTCTCCAATAACTGGACTGAATGGGGCAGGAGTACATGGCAAAGATGTTTAAATACATGTCATTAGAATCCTCATAGCACATGCACACACTGTTAGACTCTTTCTCCTTCCAGCTGGTAAGCATTTTACTTATCATTTTGAAAGCATTTTCTCTGAAAAGAAAAATGAGGATAGGATGACCTCCAAAAAAGGGGGATTCTTCAGTACATTCACCTTCATAAAATATCATCTTTTTTAAGCTACTGCTTAAATAGAGGCAAGGTCTGCATCATGCTGAGAATGCATATTCCTTGAAATTCGTAAAACAGAAAAGGCTTATATGACTTAAAAAGTATTACCCTTACAACATTTTCTGAAAAAAATAAGTTTATAATTTTCCCCATACAGAAGAACATAATTATATTACTTTCTGCTCATCATACACGTACACTTTATTTGTCCTTTTTTTTACAATATTATTCTTCACTTTACCCTGCCTGCAGCAGGACTCTGGATCTTTCCTGTATTTGAACTGGATCACAAATGAAAATTCCTCCTCCAGCCCCCATCAGCGTTTTACTTTCAGTGTATTTTAGCTTGGTTCAATTTGCTGATCCAGTTCACTCTGTGGCCCTGCAGAGAGTTGTATTTACAAAAGCGGGCGAGCAGCAGATGTGGAAACAAGCATAAGGCAGAGACAGGAGAATAACTGCTTCAACTTGTACTGCTGCAGAGAGAAACAGCTATGGACACACAGCCTCAGTTAAACATTTATGAGGAGTTGTGTGGATATACTGTGCACATATCTCAGATCAGTGCAATTTTTCTTTCTTTCATAAAGTACTTGTCATCAATCTTCTGCAAGCAGTAAGTGAAAACAGAAGCTGTCATCCATGCCCTGGTATCTGCCTTACACCCTGCAGGCAGCAAACAGTTCAGTTCTCTTAAACACCAGGCCTTTCTATTTTGCTTTTTGATAGCCAGAAGTTTTGCTTTGTCTGTCATGCTATCCAACATAAAGACTTGCTAGATTTTTTTCCTTCCTTCATTTTAAGGATCCAAAGGACGATGGAGAGTTTTTCTCTGAAATAATGCCCTTCTCTCATCCTAGCTCTGTGTACTACCTGCTAGGCACAGCAAAACAACTGGAGCTAGATAGCAGTCAAGAAAACTACATTCAGCACATAAAGATCTGATTTAACATATTATACAAAACAAAATACAATAGAGCTACAGAAGAAAATGTCAGTGAAACATATGGCTTGACTTTGCAGTCTTTCAGAAAATAAAAGTTTTGCCTCAAGAATTGCAGGCTCAGGCTTTCAATCTTCATTGTCTGAGATGATTGCATGATATTAGGCATTGTGTTCTTCAGCTCTTCAGCATCTGGATGTAATGAGATGCTTTAAGGAGAGTGTCATTCTTGATGTTCTGCCATAGCTCTAAATTGCTTATTGTCTACCAGTTCATTACAGATGTGTTTTTTTGCCTAAAGTAACATTAAAACAAAACATATATTCCTTTTCGTTAGAAAACTCACTGTTAGTATGTGTGGTTTACAGACTCGTGCTCCAAATTATGAAATGAGTATATAACAATCTTCATGGGTAATTGAGAAAATAATGAAGTTTTTCTCAAGTTTGCCTGACAAACACAAAAGGAGAGATTTTACAAAAGGGCTTTTATTTCTGTTCCAAATTCCAACAGCCCTAAAGGAATCAGGATCTGATAAATCATAAAAGCTATTTTTAGTCTCTTGTGTAACAACCTACTTTGTAGCTTTTAGAAACTTCTAACTCATGCATTGCCTTGGTGATCTGCACTACATTTTCTGGAGCTGTTAGGTTTGAGCTGGTATGTACCTTTAAAAAATACAGTAGATTTATTAGTTAGTGGTGTGTTTCTTCAAATATTTTTCCAGCTTTCTAGAGACTTCAGTATAAATAAATAAAATTTTAATTTTAGAAAGATATCTTTGTTACAGCTAGGATATGGTTAACTTTTGCTGTATCCAGGAGGAGGCATGGCCAAGACCCCCTCATGGTATTGCCCAGGGTGGGGGAAAGGGAGTTTCTTGTGGGGAAAAGGAGTTCCTTCAGGTGGAGTGAGCATGGCAGAGGGAGTGTGGGCTGGGTAATGCCAGCTCTAAACAACCATATGTGATTTGTTTGCTTATCTTGCTCACGTTGTTATTGATGATGTAGCTGTTACTGTTAATTTTCTTTATCTCTTTGCTGTTTCCAGTTATTTGTTCTTAGTTCAGCCCATGGTCTTTAACTTTTGTGCTTCTGATTCTCCTCTTCAGCCACCTGCATGGGAAGAGAAAGAAGGGTTGCATGAGCTTCGTGGTTTCAGTGGGAATGCTGAATTGGGGAATACCATTCCTAAATCATGACAGAGTAATTTAGTGCCTTGTCTGGGACTTGAAGGGTTGAGATAACAACAGGTCTGACCAGAGCAGGTGGGAAATAAGTTAATTCTAAGTATATCTTGTATTAAGTCCAGAGCCACTGGACACTTTTGTTGCTTGGTCTGTATACATGGTTGTAGTACCTAACCTAATATGTTTCCAAATATTCCTGTTTGTGCCCATCCCATTGCTCTTTTTCAGAGCAAGGAGAGGGATCAGGGTTTCTTGGTTTCTCTACTGTGTGATATCAGCTTAGGACATGACCACATCAAGGGCAATGAAGGTCATTTAGGGTGTGTCTTCAGTGCTGCTCTCCTGCCCTGACCTCAGGCGCTACCTCTGAAAGCCCATTAATAATTGTACCCAGCACGTGGGAAGAACAGGGAGGATGATTTTCCCCAGCTTTTCCCCCCACCCTGGTTTTCCTCCTTCAGGCCTATTTGCAACAGCTCTTGAGACTCTTGAACTCCCTTTGGATGTTAAGGAAAGTATATTCTTGTTACTAAATCTGCCAGGCCTCCTCAATGTTTAGAGTCAAGATAGAGATTTCTAGGGAGTTTCTTTGGAGATTTTCCCCAAGGGTAGATAGTCATGAGCAGCATGGAAAGGGGGAGAAAATGGGTCAGCTTTTGAAGGATTATTCTGCTCCAATGGTTTGGAAGCTCACCCCTGAAAAGCTACAGGACCCTGATTAAGTGGCAGAATATATGAAAGAAAAGTTCTATAGCAGTTTCAGAGAGGTGGGAAGTTATGCAATGTTTTGGGCACTGGCCACTCTTTATTGGATACTGCTCACTACTAGACAGCACCCTCAGGGGGAGCAGGGGCAAAACAGACCAACAGGCACCATGGCCACTCAAACTGCAGCTGAACTAGAGGAACAGCCTGTGGTGGTTGGTAGCAGTCACCCCTATACAGAAAAAGAAATCTCAAACCAAATTAGTTTGCTCAGTGAGGAATGCCAAGGAAGGAGGACCCTCACAACTGGAAGAAGAGGCAGGGCCAGAGATAATCACTGGATCCCTATCCCTAAACAAGCTGCAAGATATGCAGAAGTGTTTCAGCCACAAGTCAAGTGAGAGACTCTGGTGACCTGGCTGCTCCAATGCTGGGAGATTGCAGCCCATGATATAAAAGCAGATGGTAGAGAAACCAAGCAACTTGGATCCCTGTCCTGGAATTTGGGCATTGACAAAGGGATTGGGAAGAGGACTGAAATCCTCAGCCTCTGGAGGAGACTCCTGTCAATCCTGTGGGAAAGGTTTTCTCTCAAGGATGATCTAATAGTGTACCCAAGCAGGTGGAACTCCATGGAGAGAGGTATCCAGTGCCTGAGAGAATTATCTGTGCTGGAGGTAGTCTATAGGGATTCAAGTAACGAGCAGTTGCCTGCAGATCCAGATGAGGTCCAGTGTACACAATCCATGGGATAGAAGTTTGTATGCAGTGCACCCTTGTCAATTGCCAACTCACTGGCAATGCTGTCAGTGAAAGAAGAACAGAGCTGACTCTGGCAATATAAAGATTATCTTTTTTCCTCCCTTAGAATATCCTCTGAGTCCTAACTGTGCCCCTCTTGGCTACTGCAAAAATTAACCCTGTTCTGGCCAGAACCAGGACAGAAGTGAAGACTGAGATCCTGGTTTTGGACTAATATGAATGTAGAGTAGAGTAGAAACACAGCTATTGATTTGGATCAAAGTGAAAATCCATCTTTTGCAGCATTCTGTGTCTGTAAATGTGCAGAATAAGGTGCTGCAGAGACAGATATAAGAAAGCTTTCCCTGGATGAGTTTTGAATTTCTGTTCATACAGCAAGATAGGGTGTCAAAACAGTGAACAAAACACTCAGTTGGAGGGTGCTGTTTTATTTCCAAACAAATAAATATTTATTTTAATTCCTTTTGTCTGGTCTTCCACAGTGCATTGGCATTTTCACTGAGCTATATACAACCCTTATTAAAAAAAACTGAAATGCTTCTGAAAGCTCTGAGGCTTGGATACTTAATTCTCATTGAGAGGGATGAATATTATCAAATAATGTAAAATTCTGATCTGTAACAGCTACACTTATGCTGAATAATTTTAGTGGCAAAATCACAGGATCATTTAATGGTATTGAACTTAAGTAGCACAGGGCAACATCCTACATGCATTCTGGCCATGTCTGAACACCTGTGACTGTTTTTTCTTTTACAAATTCAAATGATGTCCAGAAATTGTCTAAAAAACTGATACTTGGTTGAGATTAAACTGCCTTAATAACCTTTCTAATAATTTTACAAATTAGATTATTTTGCTCCAGTGCCTGGAACCTGTCCTCTGTGGCACTGTTTGCTTTACTAGCACCAGTATCACAGAATCATAGAATGGCTTGGATTGGAAGGGACCTTTAAAACTCATTTAGTTCCACCTCCCCTTCCATGGACAGGAATACCTTCCACTAGATAAGGTTACTCAAACCTCATTCACATCCATGGCTGGGGAGTCCACAGCTTCTCTAGGAAACATGTTCCAGTGCCTTGACACCCTTGTAGGAAAGAATTTCTTCCTAATATCTAATCTAAACCTATCCTCTTTCAGTTTAAAGTCATTCCCTCTTGTCCTCTCACCATATACTCTTGAAAAACGTCCTTATCCATCTTTCTTGTAGGCCCCCTGTAGGTACTGGAAGGCTGCTCTAAGGTCTCCTTGTGGCCTTCTCTTCCACAGGCAGCATCACCCCACCCTCTCAGCCTGTCTTCAAAGGAGAGGTGCTCTGGCCCTCTGATCATCCTCGTGGCTCTCCTCTGAACTTGATTCATAAGGTCCATGTCCTTTCTATTTTGGGGGCCCCAAAGCTGAACACAGTACCCCAGGTGGGATCTCACAAGAGCAGAGTGGAGGGGGACAATCACCTGCTGGCCACACTTCTGATGCAGCCCAGGGTGCAATCAGCTTTCTGATCTGCAAACACAAATTGCCCACTCATATTCAGTTTTTCTTCCACCAGTTCTCCCCAGCAACATGCTCACTGCAGAGCTGCTCTCTATAAGATAAATTGTCTTAGATTACAAGTCTAGCCAACACACAGAGTGGTTTCATGAAGGTGTCTTTTAGGAGATGGCATTTTCAAAATGTGTTTGAAATTTGCCTTGCAATTTCAAATAGAAGTTTAATCAAAATGTGTTGCACTCTATATAATACTAAAACCAAAACTACATTGACAAAATTTTAAAAATCTAAAACCATTACTCAAAATGAAGTATATCTACTGGTTTGGTGAAGTCATTCTTCAAATTTATATTACAAAATTTTTGCCTAAACTTCTCAGAATGCATACAATTAATCTTTGAAAGAATTGTACAAATCTTTTAGTTATTCCTTTCTGAAATTATCCATGTAAATGAATTGTTGTATTATTTTCCTTAATTTAAGGTCCATTCATTATCCAAGGAAAATTTCCCTTGCTCTCTTCTAGCTCCATCCTAGTCATTCTAGTTATCACAATTTTTCTGGGAAAATTGTTTCACATTTGCCTATAAAATAACTCCCTTAAAATGAAATGTCAACAGACAACAGTAATTGATTGAAAATACAGGTTCACTGTGTATCCTTCTCTTTTATAACACCCACACACTATGAAATTGTTTAACAACTAAACCTTAAAATGATGCTTTTATAGCCTAGACTGAGTGTACATCTGTAAAATTCAATTTTGCTGAAAAATACTGCTACACAATGTAGCATTGGCCTCATACTTTCCTGAGGTTCATTTGATAAAGACCCTTAGCATTTCTTTTCAGCAGGATGCTACCTCCACTGATCAGAAATGGTAACATACTGAACATTAAAGATGTGTCACAGCTGAAAATAAATTCCAGTTATATAAAAATAACATATAGCTACTCTAATAAGAAAATTTATTTCATGATCTACATGTAGTTTTTGCTTTAGGTTCAGAATCCATACCTCAGACTTACAGTATTAGAAAGTATGACTTCAGCATTTGGGATGTGTGGGGGTGATAGAAAGAAGAATGTAATTACATATTATTTCCCAGGTTAAAAAAAGAACAATTGAAATATCGTCAAAAATAAAAAAACAGAATGTATTTTATAAGATGATTTAGTCTTTCTTTTTTTTTCCTAATCTTTTTTTTTCTTCTTTTTTTTCCTTGGTTGAAAGAAGGAAAAGTGGATATGTGATGAGAGGTGATGCAGAAAAATCAATTCCGTGGGACAGACATAAAAAAGCTTTTCATCCCATCAAATCCATGGGACAAAGAATAGGAAAAATGTACCCTTTTAAAACCTTCAACATGTCAGTGTTTCTAAGTTGTTGGTTTTTCTGGCAAGTATCTTGGAGAAATCTATATGGAAAATATCTGTCTCTTTTTAAAGGTCTTCTCTAATTCCTGTTAGACTGTTAATAGCTCACAGGAAACAACATTGAGTGACATTACTATCTCTTCAGAAATAACTGAGCATTTAACTCTGGAATATATAATGATCAAAGGTATATGCTTCCCATGGGAAAATATTTGGATAAGGAGTTCCAGCTCATATCCAGAAGGAACTTAAAGCAGGCTCAATTTGGGGAAATTAGAACTGCAAAATCATGAAATTACTCAATGATATAAATACAGAATCATTACTCATACAACATTATTATACTGGAACTACCTCAAGAAAGTAGAAGATTGGTTTGAAATATTTTTTTAAAGGTGTGGATTTTGGGCAGCAAGTGGTGAAATGCTGGAATTTATTGCCACAGGTAATTATAGAGACAAAAAATATCAACAGATAAAAACATGACTTACACAAACTCAAGAGCTATAAACATATAAATAAGGCTTAGAAAACTAAGTGCCTTCCAAGGCCCTTAATCCAATGGCTGGTGATCCAAGGGTGTCCACTTTGAGGGTCTTGGAAGATGGTCAGATTTATGTAGCTTTCATGAATAGCATCTCCTATGGTCACTCCTCTAGGCACACCAGACTACCTCTCTGATGCTGTTAGGGCATTTCTAATGCTTATAGGTCTGTCATTGGACTTTCATTCACTTCTTTTTCTAATTCAGAAAGAAAACCAAGCAAAACATTATCCTCTATATAAATTCCCTTTTCCTCAACCCAGGCACACATATATCTATCTCCTTACAAATATTTGAGAAAAAATTGGCTTGTAAATTTCAATAATATTTCAAACAGAGAACTAGCTACATCACAGGTTGTTTTGGTTTTCTGGGTTTTATTTTGGTTTTGCTGGTTTTGTTTTTTGGTGGTGGAGTTGTTCAGTAATTCAAGCTATTGCACAACTTTGGTTTAGTCTGCTCTATTGTTTTATTTCTGATTCATCTTTTAGGACATAATTTCTCTTTTAACAATGGTGTAGAGACAACAGGATGCTCAATAAACATCTGAACTGAATTGATATGTGACAGAAATTCCTGGGGTTTGTATATATATCTGTAACCCTAGCTTCTAAACACAGGAAACTGTCTTTTCACAATGATAGTTAATGTTGATGAATGATTAGAAAATGGCTTGGATGATGCATGTGATAATGTTACTTTATAGTAATTTACAATGGCACAATAGTCCCATTAACAAGTGATTCACATGAGCTGGAGGCTTTTTGTTGTATTTACAACACAATAAACCCCTACTTCTCTTCAAGTAATGATGTTCATTGCAAATCATTGTGCTAGTGTTTATATTTTAAGTTTCTTCTTTATTATTTTTTTCTTTCCATGCTTGTCCTTTTATATCTTGTCTAACACAATCAAATTATTGTTGCTGATAGTGACTTAGCCACAGCTGCAGTCAACCTGCTGCTGCAATCATTGTAGTGCAAATGTGGACAAGGGCTATGGTCAGTGATTTTATATTTTATTCTATTTTTTTAGGAAGTCTTGGGTAATAGCATAATCACTGCCTTTTTCCGGTTGTGTAGCTGTAGTCAATGGTCAACTGCATCTGTATCTGGAATTCACTCTTCTGCAGAATAGGATAAAATATGTAAAGTTGATAAGAAAGAATGTTTGTAGCTTGTACACAGCTTCACTAACAAGTATCTTTTGTTTCCTTATTTTTTTCCTCCAAGTGATTGCTGAGAGCTATAATATGTCCTAAAAATGAGAGACCTGTAATTAGCTGATGTTCCATTTGGAAGATGTTGATTCATTGCAGAATAGGGATGTTTACTCCACCCTTAATTCCGTGAAGAAATCAAAGGGATCTTGAATATATTAAAAAAAGAAGACAAATTTATTTAAAAATATATATATATATTTCAGTGCTGTAATACTAGAAGGAGAATAAAAAATTGTGATCCTTAAATAGTATTTTGAAGTGATGTGAATTGCTTAAAGGATGTGGCTCTTTGTCTGCAGCAAGCAGTTTGTTTAACAATTGCTGTGCAATTAATTGCTAAAACAATATCTCAGCCATACCCTCTCTGTGTCCAGTTTCTCATTATGCCATTGGATTGTTCTTGACCTTACATAACTCATACTGAGTCATATGCTCACCTGACCACTGAATTACATGACCTCTGATTGATCAGTAAAAAATCAGTTACATCTTGCAGTTGTTACTTGCAGTGCTTTTTGTCTGTTAAACAGATTTAATGACCTATATTACTCCATAACTATGTCTCAACCAGACAAAAAGTAATGTTTTGTTATTAGAAGTCTGAATCTTTAAATTCCTCTGGAAAAGTCTTATGTGAATATATGATATCAGGTCTCTTTTGCAGAAACATCTTTCCACATTTTCAAAGTTATTGAGTGAGCCTTTATCTGAGATATAGGATGCTGGAAAAAAATATATACTGAAACTGATTGGTCATAAAGCTAAAATAAGAGTTTGATCCAGACATTTCAGTTTGATTTTCTTCCAGTATGAAAAGCAGTCTATAGGAGTGTTTTTGGGTTTAGTGCAATAAAGGGAAAAAAAAGGGAAGTAGGAAAAGAAACATTTATCTTCAGGAGAGATGCTTTAGCCAATAAGAACTACTACTCTTTCCCTCTGAGCACAAAATGTTACAAATATGTTCTCTTTACTCATAACTAAGCTCATAACTTGAATTCACACTCCTTGAGGCCAGCAGAATGCAGAGCTTTGGGCTGGGCAGTGAAGTGACCCATAATAGTCACTGCCATCATGGTGGAAAGTGACAATATTGGAGTATCAGGGAACACATTTTCATATTTGCTATGACCCCCTGTGAAGTTGTACAGTGCTGTGATTGTGGTCCCTCGCCAGGACAAAACCAAGCAATTATGGACACTGCCATATTCGTGGCAACTGAAGTACAATGAGGCACAGAATGTTGTGGCCCTACCTCCAGATCAGAATTTAATCTGTGGGCTCTTGGAAACATTTCTTGTACTTCCATTGCATGCATTTGTGCCCCCTCCTTTTCAGCACCTCATTCTAGAACCCTCATCCCTTGGATTTCTCCTCTCCCATGTCCCTAAATACTAAATTTTTCTTATATACATACCTCTTTTATCTTCACATGACCCAGCTCAGAGCTGCAAGCATCATTTGTTTTCTCTTTATGTCTTGCAACTTGCTATTGGCTTTACTGTTGCCCTACTTACCACTGCATTCATCTACACAAGCTCTTATTCTTGTAAAAAACATAGATACAGGCTGCAATCATTAGGAAAAAATCCTTCACATGAAATTTTAAAATAAGCAATGTTGATGGAACACCAACACTGCTATCCAGAGTGTTTTTTTAGAACAAATATTCATGGGCTTTACATTAGCATGTACAATTGTGGTATTAAAGTCTTGTTAACAATTAATTTGCATTAAAATCTTAAGCCTGCTGTGCCTAGATAAAAATACAGGTTGATTAACACTTAATGCTTCCGTTAGTCTTTCTTGCTCATTAATATCTGTGAATTTTCCTATTTTTTCTTTTTATTTTTCTGAAGAAACATAAAAGAAGATTAGTATTTTATAAATTTAGGACTAATTCAGGTCTTTGGCCACTGCTGCATTCACTGAATCATGGTATTTCAGCAATAGCTACAACTCTTCCATGACAACTGCTCAAGTACAAACCTGTCATTAAAAAAATCTGCATGTGCATAGAGTAAATATACATTGGAATTTACTAAAGTGCCGTGGGTTTTCTTTAAAACAAGATGATAAAAAAAATACAAGATATGAAAGAAAATTTCTTGTTGTCATTTCTTGCAATGTGCAAAATGAAAGGTTGAAAAAACTGATGTGTTCCATCAAGAAAATATTGAAAAACATATACCTCCCTTTCTCAGTAGTTTTAGGCAAGTGTTATTTCACTTACTGCAAATAGAATCTCAAGCCTTCACAATTTTTACCCCAAACAAACAAATGGAGAAAAATATCACATCTGAATTTCTATTTATTTTTCCCACACCAAATATTTTGATGGGGTTCCTTGTGTTTAAAAGTCCACACCCTGGAGTCTTGCAATATTTTTAAATACCTTTGAGGTCCCGAGTAAATGACTGTACATATGTCAAGTAAATCTTCCCAAGTTTCTGCAGCACATAACATCTGACTTTAAGAAACCTGAGAAACATATGCTGTTCCTAATTACAGAAACATGGCTGTAACATTCACAGTAACCTTGTGAATCAGGAGCATCCCCTCTTTAGGCATGAAAGTAAGGCTTTGAGTTATGGTCTCTGGTCTTGCATCAGACTAGACTGATATCTGTGTCTGGGTAGCTCTTAATTCCTTCTCTTCCACCTGGGATTACTATCCCTGTTAACAGTAACAATGGTGAAGATCATGTGTTCAGGCTTTAGCTGGTGCAGTTCTGAGCTGGGAGTATTATACTCAGTTGTCATTACTTACAGTTTAATACACTTGACTGTGAAAGGTGCAGCTCAGGACCCTCCTTACAATATATGTTGGTTTTTACTGCCACAACTGAGGTAGCTGCCAGCTCCTACTGTGGCTGGAAACATCCTTGTCTGTGAGAACAGACTTGACAAGGCTGTCAAAACACCAAAGAGAACTATGAAACTGCAGGAATGCAGCTGCTGGGATTTGGCAGCAGAGATAAAATTCTGGCTGGATAAGAAGGTAAAAAACACACTTAACAAATTTGGGGATAAATGAAATCTACTAGGGATATGATGTATCCACTTCCCCAGTAGGGATTTTCATCCAAAGGTACATAAGGATGCTTTACTTTTACATTCATTTGAGCACTATTGTAATCTCTTATCTCGAGATTCTGTAAATCTGAGTCAATCATTTGGATGCTGTAAAATGTCAGGTGCCAAATCGTGGAAAACTACATATGAAACTATAAATCAGACAATCCAGTCAGGTGCACAGTGACACAAGATACCCTCATATGGGTATCTCACATGCCAGCTCAGTAGAAATGACAGTAGTTTGGTTTGTGCTAGATCTGATCCTGGCAAGTACACAGTAGGGAGAATTAGCATTGCTATTATTCTGGAAGTTAAGTTCATTTCAGGCAGAGTTTTAGCAATTTGTCTTCTGTCATCTATATTTGAAGTGTCTGTGTAGAAATTTTCACAGAGATTTTAAATGCAAAGGTGCAATATTCCTGTGTTTCCATGGTAGAGAGAAGGCCCAGTCAAACATTCAGTTGGCCTTAGATCTATGCACAGTAAAAGTGACAGTAATTTAGGGCTCAACAATAAAAGAGGCACATGGATAAGAGGCAGAGGACTGAATCTGCTGAGTTTATTTCTTTTCCTAAGAAATAAGAGAAACAGCTCCGTCTCTAAAGATGAACCCAGTTCAGATAGAGAAGGTAGATGCCTTAGTGTCTCTACAGTGCCTTTTTGAATCTCTGTTGTGGTGAAACTGATATGCCACAATCTGATATCATGAAACTGATATGCCACAATCATTTGTTGATGTAGCTTAAAAGTCTGTCAGGGACAAAAGATTTCTTGGTTTTCTTGTATGATAGCTGTGAGAGGTGTTAGCAGACACTGCAGACAGTCCTCTACTGCTCCCTGGAAAGGGAGGATGTTTCAGCAATTGCACTCTCTGTGGAGAGTGGATCTAGAAGAGTACTGTACCAGAGCTGGAGAATTATGTGGTGGTGCGGGGCATTTCCAGAGCTTGATTCCAACCTTTGCTTGGGACAAGCTCTCATATCAAA
Organism: Notiomystis cincta; assembly: GCA_013398075.1. Classification (NCBI taxonomy): domain Eukaryota; kingdom Metazoa; phylum Chordata; class Aves; order Passeriformes; family Notiomystidae; genus Notiomystis; species Notiomystis cincta. The sequence continues at coordinate 236,959 of VZRX01003921.1, forward strand.
ACTTAACCCCATTCCAGTTCTCTAGAAAGGTACAAAATGCACAGTGCTCTTACTTCCCTTAAGGAACTTTTAAAATTTTTTACTTGACAAGATTTGATAAACTTCATAACATTCTTGAGATCTTTCTTCTTGCACAAACATTTAACTAAAACTTTCGTGATACTTTAATATGGATTTTTGAGGGGGGGGTTCAAGTTTGTTTTTAGGGGATGTATCTTCTTAGCTCACTGAATTTATTTTTAATTTTTTCCTGTGTTTCTGTAGAAAAAGGAGTTTTATTTCTACATAATAGACTTATTTTCTGGTTAGGAAAGTGAGAGAATGTGGGATTGAGTCCTTAGCTGATATTAAGTACTAGGTAGTGTGTTCTTTGTTGCTATAAGCAAAAATGTGTAACAGATTACTTTATTCACAGTTTTAAGAAAGTGAGATTTTGACCAATGGAGTTTAAGGAAATCTGACTCAGAAAAATGAGCTCATTTTGTCTGTTTATCCAAGAGAGAAAACAAAATCTCTCAGAGCCATTTTCCTCATTTTGCTTTCTCTAATATGTCCAGTTTTTCTGCCTCCAGAAACTCAAGTAGATTTTAGACAATTGTAGCTTGATTCTGAAGTTTTTGACATCCATTTTGAAATGAAAGTTGGCCTATTTTTAAAGATAAGTATATTATAATATGTTTCAAGAGGGGTTTGCTACAGCAGAAGCAGCTGCTCTTCAATTCTCTTTGTGCCTCTTTGTATTTACCAGCTCTTCTTGTAGCCACATCATCCTAAAGCTCAGTGATGGGCATTTTGGAGTAGACAGTCAGTAGCATTAAACAAAAGGTAACTGAGGATAAGAGTGGTGAGGATGGAGTGTTTTAGTGAAAAAGAAAGGGATGAGGAATAGGACTGAAGGAGAGCTGGCCTTGTAACATCTACTCTACCAACAATTCAAATGTGACAGGGACTTTTTTGTGAGATTCGTGCCTTGCTCCTTCCTACAAAACTAACACCATGCAAGGGTGTTGGGTTCTCTGTCTCTCCTAATCATTTTCATTTTGCTATCACATGTAGATTGAGCAGCAGATACATATGATGTCTGCAAGTTATGGCTTTTCAGGTGGCTAGATCTACAAATTCCCAGAGGATTATTCTAAAGGAAGTTCATTCAGTTACCAGAAGCATTTTCTTACTCCCTTCAGTCAAATGAATGTAGTTCTATGGTGGTTATTCTTAACAGTGTCAAGAGACTCTATTTTCATAGAGCATAAATTAATGTGATTTTTTGTAGTCATTGACACTTTTGAAATAAAAGGGTAGCATATTGTGCATTTTAGACTATACTAGCTTGATTTAAGTTAGTATTTTTCAGGAACTGCTGTCACAAAATACAGGTTTTCTATTTGTGTAATCTTAGTGAAAGAAAAATAATTTTTAGAATGATTTATTAGAACATGGTTTTTCAAAGTGATTACTTGAGCAGTACATCTGTGTTTTCACTTAAGTCTGCACTAGAAATGTAAAGGAGAGCTTGGATTGATAGGAATTTTATCTCATTTCCTTCATAACAAGAAATTCTTAGTATTTTAAAAAAATGTAGGTAGCTTTGGAAAAGTCAGTTTGGAAATCTGATGGAAAAATTTATCATTTGTCATTATGGAGAACTACTTCTGGTGAGAGAAATGTTTTTTATTCCTTCAAATCAGTCCAGGTTTATGACATGCCAGTTTGATTATGGTCAGGAAAACATACCACACATAACTGGTATACAAGCCAGAATATGAAAATGTATTTACATTTTTTAAAAAAAACCCCAACACTTTCTGTGATTTGATACTTAATTTATACTTGTGAGGGTCTTGATGTTTTAGCATAGTGGTGAAAACGTAGTATATGTTTTTTCAAAGGATCAGTGGAGGTGCCCAAATTAGGAGTGAAACCACCCACAACATTTGAGAGGTCACTGGGTCCTTTTACGGGTAAGTTAAACTCCACACACATGATTCTAATAACCACATCTGAAGGTATTGTAGGAGTATAATCTCTCTAAATGCTTTTTCACCTAAGCTGTTTGATTAGGTGTCCTAAAGCTGGCCTATGGAACATTATCATTCCAGTGTACAGGCAAGGGAGGGAATCCATGGTAAGCAAATACCCAAGTACTGCTGGAGAGGAGGGGAAGCCCTATAACTCTAAATGAGACTCACCAACTCAACTGCAAAAAGATATATTTTATTTTTAGCTTTAGTGAGAGGTGCATATTTATTTGTTTTTGTTCCATCCCTCAACTAGCAATGAGCAGTGCAGAACACTGCATGCAGCTTTTGCATAAGCTAATCAAGAAATCCATCCTTGAGTCTCTCATTTAAATTACATGAAAACTGGAGTGAGAAAGCATTGGGGAAGAGGAGGCAGAAATGTTCAGCTGAAAATGAACCCATTTTATAAACGAGATAAATTAAATACAACAGTTGTATGTCCAAAAACAAAATAGTGAAATGGTTAAGGTATTTGTATAATCCTATTTTTGTCACTGCGTGTATTCTGACAGCTAAGTGGGAAAAAAATTGATACTGTGATTGTGTGAATTGAAAAAGAGGAACTCTTCCTTCTCCTCATGATACAGAATTATGTGGAAAATGGTTGTACTACCTGCTTTTTCAGTATCTTCTGTTGTAAAAGGTGTGAGGACTGGAGGGGGTGAGAAATTTTCGACTGAATCTGGATTTGTCCTGCAAAAGGTTTGTGTATTTAAAAAGTCGATCACTTTACATTTTAAAAATTCCTGACCAATAGGAATATGTTTGTTTCTACTACAACAAACCAAGACTAGGTCTGAACATATAGTCAAAGGCATTTGTTTCCTGTGGAGAATTGCTCCCTGTTTGAGCTATATACAAATGCAGCTGTTGTAGGTACTGCCCACAGTACGAAAGGCCAAAAGGAAGAGCTGCAATACCTGGTTGCAATTTTGCCCAGAAGACAGTGTCCAGCACTAAGGTTTGGGCTGTCAGGATCCCGAGGGTACTGCTAATTCTTGCTGCCAACCTTCCCTGGGCTTTGCCCACTATGCTCAGACCTGGGCCATCCCTCCACCAGGCCCCTTTAAGCCCCCAGGGCCATCAGTGCCTGCCCCAGGGATGCCACCTCAGGGCCAGGCTCCATCTCCCCAAAGCCAAGCCCTGCTGTCCTCAGGGTGGTTGGTGCCTGCTGTGCAGGGCTGAGGCTACCAACACTGCCTTTTTAAAACATAAGTTGTTGTTGGACTATGTGTTATTGTGATAAACACTGGCAGTGTGCACAGTCAGTTGAACATTTCATCAGAACAATTTATTTGATTATCTTAGTTATATTTGTATCTCTTGACAGAAGAGTAGGTCTAAATATAGATCGATTCTTTTCTCTCTTGCAGGAAGACACTATTTAAATTTAAAACTAGACACATTCAATTCTATTATGTCTGTTTGCCCTACCCAAAACAAAAAAATTAAGATTATTTAAATTGTTGGATGAAAATGTCTTTCTTTGTAGAGATGCCACACTCTATCAGAATTTTAGCACTGTAACTAAATTCTGATCCTTGAGCCTGATCCATGAGACCAAGCTACAAGCTATTGAAGTATTGCTAATGGTGGCAACTAGAAACTTGCACATTTTTAGTCTTATACTGCTATAATTTATAATATTCATTTTTTTGCACAGCTTTGAATAAATGTTTATACCTTTATGATAATAATATTTCTATTGGAATTGAAACCTGTCATTAACAAGCAATCCTGAAATAATTTTTCCTTAACTGACAAATTTCTGCTAATCAAGTTCAATTTCACACCATGCTTTGTATGTCTCTAGGAGAATTATGGGTATGCATTATATTGCATGAACTATATATAAAGTTGTAAGAATGGTCACTGAGTAGATGTTCACATATACTGATAAGATTGTAAAACAGGTAGATTAATAGATTATGTGTTGCAGGCCAGCAAGCAAATTCCCTTGAAAAATCCTTGGTCACTTATATATCAGATGGCATAAAAGGAGATAGTGCTTTCTAGTAGCTAGAACAGACTTTGAAGGTCGAAGCTCTGCATGGGGAAATTAATTCTGTGTTAGAGTTGCTGTATGAAGGAGTTGTGATGGGAGTGAGTCACCTCAGTCATACTAGGGCTGAAAGAGAGGAGGTAAAGGGCAGCAGTTATGCTCCATGTGATTCAGCAGAGAGAGAGTCAGAGGACTCCTGGCGAGAAAAGAAGGGCCTCTGCTGCTCTTCATTTCATCTTTTGATTTTTAAAAGTTACTGTAAATTTAGTTACTGGAAAAATGTCTCCCATTGCCCTAACCTTTTCTTTCTACTTCCTGCTCCCTTGCCCTCATTACTGACTGAACAACAATGGCTCTGCACAACTGCATTTGCTGGGAGATGTTCAAGCTTTGCTAGACCTTGTTAGTATGCATGTGAAAGTTAACTAGATGTGTAGCATAGCCAGGAAGCACATAGCTGGCTTCAGCAGGAGCTGAAGGTAAATTCAATTATTAATTTTTTATTTGGAAAATATTTAGTTTACTCACTTCAGTTCAATGGGGAATAAAGAATGCAACAAGGGAAGCTTTGGAGCAAAAGGATTTAAGACTATAAAATGAATATTTAAACGCAAGGCTATGAGGACAAACAATAGATATACAGTATACATATGCTTACCTCTCATTTTCTTTTAAGCATATCATGAAATGTTTTCTAGCTAAGCAGAGACTGGAAGGGAAGGTATGTCTTTCCACTGAAAATCAGTATATTTTAAAATTTAGGATTAGTTAAGCAAATTAATAAGCCTCTGTCCTATTGCAACTTCAGAAAGAATGCATGAAGAAGCCTTTTGCAACTGCATGTAACTCTCAGATCCAGAGACATCTAATTATGACAGGTAAGAGAGGCATTTCCCCAAAAGACTCATAATTTATATTTTTCAGTTAGATACTTGAAGCTGAGCAAAATGAAGCTGGGGGATGAGGGATGGGAAAACTATGCATACAACACAGCACCAATGGGCATGTTATCCATTGCTCCATGAGGCCAAGTTGTTGAAGTATTGCCAAAGGTGACAACTACTTGTTTTGTTGAAGGGAGAATGTGTATTCTGTCAAAGAATATTTGTGATTTCCCTGAGCATTGTAAATACCGTATTTATATTTTTGCCTTTTAACAACATAGTTGTTATGTATGTTGGAAAAATTGTATTTTAAAAGTATTTTGCTTTGGTTGACTTTTTTCACCTTCAGGAAAGTAATATTCAAAGTTGCTCAGAAAAGGTATGAAGAAAGTCGATTGTCAAATACTGCTTTGAGTAATTCACCATTTACCATTCAAATGTAAAATTTAGCTTTCAGTATGCTGATTTTTTGTGATTCATTTATGATCTATGACAGTAATCTCAAAAATAACATTTGTGAGATTGTTACATTGGCAGCTTTCTTGTAATAAACATTTGTAGAGCAATTGAAATTTGGTAGATGAGTGGTGCTTCAAAATATTGAAACCGTTTACTGTGGGATATTACAAAAGAATCCTTTTAGCTTCAACAGAATGAAGTAAAAGCAAAGTTCTTATCAAACACATGTATTAGTTTTCTTAATTCCATTCTGTCTTCTGAAGGGATTAGATGAAACAGAGTGTTCAGGAGCAGCTCCTTTTCACCCATCAAAGTATAAATTTTGTGTTTTCAGCAATACTGAAATGTGAGCTGTAGAACTATGAAGATCTATTTCCAGAATCCAACCAGAAGTGTAGCTGATTCTACAAACACCAAAATCCATGGAATACAATTTTGAGCTTATTTTCTTAATACTTAATCAGTTATCTATGTGTACTTCTGCATGTAAAACATCAGATATACTTTTGGACAGAAACATTTATATCAAACATTATTCAACTGAAAATTATTTTTGAGGGAAATATTAATAGACTAACATTTTGCATAAAGCTTGCTAATTCTGTAGAAGTTATTAAGAAATGTCTCTCTTCACCTTGAAACAAAAGATAGAAAGTGAACATTTCATATAATGTAATGCAGTAAGGGGCACTTACAAGAAATGGTTTCTATGTTGCTACCTGAACTGTATTTTCCATGATGCACACAGCCCCAGACTCCTGTCTTAGTGGAAGATATCTTAATTAGTAGCAAGATGAATTATGAATTAATGAGGACTGCTGAAATTCTGAGGCAACTTTTCCAAACTGGAATATTTCTGACTGTAATTTCAATTAAATCAGAATTAAAAAGATAAATTTTGCTTAGGATCCATGTAGTTCAGTAATGCTGTTATAAATGTGTTCTGCACTTACATCAATACACTCCAGTCTGTCACACAAATAGATAAGAAAAAATAAAAAATTTATGTAACAGAAGAAAGTTCTCTACTTTGTATGTATTTCTCTATGGAAAAGCTAGTGACATATAATGTATGTGGCAATTAGGGAAAAATTAGGGAAAATCCCTTCCTCAGCTCTGGCAGGTGGAAAGCTGGAGAGCTATGCATTTGTTTGCAATAGCAGACAATAACAAGGACAGCTAAACTCAAAATCAAATCCTAATGGACCTGACAGAAAAGAACAGAAGGATTAATTATTTTACTCTGCCTAATGCACCTTTGAGACTTGCTGTAAAACTTAATTAATTGTTCATGGAGCACTTTGACATCATCATATGAAATAAGTTTGAGATATATTGGTGGTAGTTTTTTCTCATAAAAGATACATTATAGTCTACTACTACATAATCTTTCTCAGTGAAATAAAGTAATAGTAAATTTGATTTTTATTATGTTTCTGTTATACTTTAATTATTTTTTCTAATTATATATGGTTAGTACATAAGCAAGGAGTTGCTTTGTAATTAATTACCATTGCTATTTCCACAGATTAAAAAATACCAGTATAGGAGTCATATGCTGAAGGAGAATATGTGCCAAATGTTGGGTGAAACACTTATCTTTCAAAACACAAGAATGATCAGCACAGAGTGAAAACTGTTGTCTGAAGCACTTATATATCAAGTTATAAACATTCTTTGACTTTACAACTCAGGAAGTTAAAGTATCAAAGAGTGTCTTCTTATAGGCATAAAGATTCTTTTAAGTGGAAACACTCTAAAACACTTTAGCACAAGCTTAACCATTAAGTCAGCAGAAATACTGATATTTAGAAATGTAAGTGTGATTATGTGCAAATTTCTACGGAAATAATGGTGCAATGCAGCAGCACTCACTGGGAATGAGAATGCCAGGGAATTGGGTCTGGGAGTTGTGATGTAACACTCTAATATTTCTCTGGGTGCTAGCATTTTTGGACTTGCTGGTAAACAACTTAGAGATGCTTTCAGATCATAGAGTCTTATTCAGGCAGGATTTTTTTGGTTTATGCTTCTCTGAAATTGCATTATTTTTTTTATTTCCAGCATGCAGGTGTTCATATATGTAGAAATGCAATGTTTTAGCTCTTCCACTTCCAAACTTCTCTGTAAAAATTCTTTCCTATCACTTTGCCTTCATACTAATGTTCACAGTTTGCATCAGTCTCCTGTCCCTTTTGCTCACCTCATATCTGATCTAAGTGAGAATCTAGGATTTCTCCATAGTTCTCCATTTCTCCATAGCTCTCTCAGAGCTCAATTCATTCCATCTGCCTAAAATACTTGGTGTAAAAAGGGGTGCTACTGATGGCTAGTTTGGACACACAAAATCAGTGAAGATCCATTCCTTTGTGAAATGTTTTCCCTTTGTGAAATATTTTCACAATTGAACAGTATTTATTACTGTACAATATTAAGATTAGCTACTAGATGATTTTATAAGTGAAAGTCAAAGGAATATTTCAGTTTCACTAAATGATCAAAATAAACAAGGGCTAAATATAAAATTTAATACTAACACACAATTTTAATTTCTGAGAAAACTAAAACCTTTACTGTGAAGAATAACTGATTTCATAATGCAACAAGTGAAAATGTAACTCCCAAGTATCTAATATAGATTTTACTGTAATGATTATAGTTATGATTAACATTTATCAGGTAAATGTAGATATTCCTTTAAATCTTCTTTTTCTATAATAACCTGTAAATTAAAATAGTCAATAACATCATTAAGTTTGCCACCATCACAGCCTGTATCTGTTTATAATGAATCATGTGAGAGAACATATTACAATTTATGAATACATTCATAATTGGATTGATCACGTGAAGTCACCCAGATCTTTGTACCTAAATCATGTAATGAATGTGAAAAAGTAGCATTGCTTTGTTCATAGACACAACTGGGAAACAAAATCAGAAAATCATTGTGGTTGTGTTGACATTTAAAAACTGAATGTCTCAAATGACCATGTAACTAAAGTTTAATCATACTACCTTTGGAATAAATAGACTAGAACTCATTCTTACCTATAGGCACATTTTCTTCTTGGTAAAGAATCTTCCATTTGCTTTACAGATTTCTCTTTGTGGTAAGAAGTGTCAAATTTAGCTGTACTGAACACAGCTCACCTCTCTGTTAACCTCTGTCATGATTTTTGTAAGTATTTAGCAAGCTTCAACTTGCTTCAACTTGTGGAATTTCACATCATTAGATATTACTGAGTCTTTGTTTGTTTGATGAGTCAATGGAAATTGTGTGCAATCATAAAATATAAAAATTTTAAGTTTAAATTGCGTGGGTTTGTGTTTAAATTTTCTGTTTTCTCCTTTTTTTTTTTTAATATTTTTTTTGTTTTCATGAGGATGGTAGAATTGACAAAAATCTAATGCTCTCAAGCCATGAAATCTCCAGGGATGTCAAGGATTATTGTCTTCTTCCCTACATTGGAACAACATTAACCATGGAATTACCCAATAAAGCACCCCAGAAGGCTGTGATGTTTCTTTTGAGATGATACCTACAGTCTGAATAACATGTCTACTTCACAGGCAGGAGGATTCCCAAATTTTCAGAGGGAAAAGTCTGCTGTCAAGTTTATGCATGGGCACACATGCTTTCACTGGTCGTAAAAACAAACCAAGCAACAACAGGTGATAAGGAAGCTATGGATTTTTTAAACTCCTCTGCTAGGTTTTAGAAAGTGGAAATGGTGGTTGCCTTTAGATATGAGATAAAAACTCATATTATTTATTTGCAACAGTATGATGCCACACATTACCTTCATGAGAATAGAGAAGGAGGCTTGTTTGGTAAGATTATAACTTTCAGACTCGAGTAAACTTTTTTCAGACCTTCATGCCAACCATCTGTTAAAGCATCTCTGCAGAACTAGCCATCTGCTAAGTATTAAATCTTTTCTAGTGCTGTGCTTGTGCATATTTTTTCAGGAATATTTAAGTTTTCTCTTTCAGCTGATATTGTACCAACAAATATGAATAAGTGCATTATTCTTATAATTAAAACTCTTGCAGTATGCATACTCCAGATGGGTAACTTTTAGTACATTAGTCAGCATTCATAGGCAAATTAAGAACATTAGTGGATTATCCATTACCTAATTCAAAACATAAACTATATTTCTATTATCTTGTGATTACATAACTCAGGATTAATAAGTAGTTAATAGCCTTTTACCGCATTCTGCTCACAGCGTTAGAGGTAATTTAATAATGTTTACTTCTCTTATGTATAGAAAACTTGTAAACTGAAAGATAAAATTGACTTATACATCAAACTGGGAAAAAAAAGTCTTGTGCATTACAAAAAGGACTGCTATATAATCTCATTTGTGCCATTGGCAAATATACTGTATTGTCTGTATTGAACTTATTATGGCTTTTGCAGTTGGTGGTACTATAATGAAACTAGTTTATCGATGTGCTAGCTGGATGACTGCAGAATTATTTGTTGTCATAGACTTTTATGGTAGCTTCAAATATAATTATCATTTGTAGTTAGCAAGAAAAATAAGCATAATGATTCTGTGCTGTATAAAATTACCAAACAATGTATCAGTTTAGTCAGATTAGTGTTTTATTTCTTTGAAGCATAACAACACTATACTGTGAAATACATTATTTTCTAAAACTATGAATAGTCATTGAAGCACAATAAATGTAGGAAACCTATAATTTCTACCAACTGAACTTTTGCCATAATGAAAAATGCTGTAGAAAGTAGAAACCTCAGACAATTCAAAAGTACAATTCTAATGGTTGAGGTAAATTGAGACATAATAATTGAGAGAATTAACTAGTGAACTTAAAGGCAAGGTATTCTCAAGAATATTTAACTTATTTGCTGTGTTCTATGAGACTCACATTTCCATTACAGGGAGTTCATGTTATTTAAAGTTCTTAGAATTCAGTCTGGGTAATCAGCAAGTGAGTGTGCTGAGGTTCATTATTGTATCCATGGACAAGTATTTTAGAATTTAATATACTTTTAAACTATTTTGACAGGTATTTTGGTGTGCCTACTGTAGGCATTCTACTCTCCTTTACATCTGTAGGATCTTTTCTTAGATTGAATGATAGATTATAGTATTTATTTCTCTAAACAATTTTTAATATTAGAAAGAGAAGCAACAGACTAATGGAAGTCTACCTACACATTTTCCTCATATTGCTCATATCATTAAAAGTATGACAACACTCACTATTTCTGCTTTAGATCACATGAGAATATGGTGAATATTTGGGTTTTTTAAGGGAAGTAAAAGTTCATATGGTTAATGAAATGCAATAATGTAAAATGTTATAATCTATTTATATAGCATTAAAAATACTCAGTACTTCTGCTATTTTTAGTGAAAATTGTTTAACCCGTGTAGCAATGTACAGCATAAGAAAATTGGGATCTAGTAAAAGTAATTGTGAAGAAAAAGTGGTGTAACTTTCTTAAATGCAGAAAGGCTTATCAGTCTTAGAAATGGAAATGAATAAAGCTGAAGAAAGACTAAGATAAATTAAGGACAGGGCATATATAATAAAACAGCTAAACTTCCTCAAGTCCCTTTTACTAGTTGCTCATATTTTTCTAGCTAAAGTCCTAAGCTCTTTTCTCATCATGGAAATTACTTTAGTTTGTTTGCAAAGATATCAATGATGTTTTACTTATTGTTTCTGCTGTCTCCAATATTAGCCTTTAAACGGAATGATTGCAGTCTTATAAAATCATGGAATTATCTAGGTTTCAAGAGGCCTTTAGGCTCCAGTCCAACCATTCACCCAGCACTATCACTGTAAACCAGGGATACCACCACCTTCCTGGGCAACCTATTCCAATGCCTGACCACCCTAACAATGAAAAAATATTTTCTAATACCTAATCTGAACTTCCCTTGTCTCAGCTGAAGGCCATTTCCTCTTGTCCTCTCACTGCAGGCATGATAGAAGACACTGGCCCTTATCTCACTCCAACCTCCTTCCAAGCAGTTCTAGAGAGCAGTGAGGTCTCTCCAAGGCTTCTCTTCTTGAGACTAAACAAACCCAGCTCCCTCAGCCTTTCCTCATAAAACATGGTATCTAAACCTTTCACGAGCCTTGATGCCCTTCTTGCAGAGAAATTGAATTATATATTTTTTTCAGAGACTCATGCTATGAAAACACATGCTGGAATGATTACTAAGCAACTGTTGTGCAAGGTTATGTATGGGTGGTGCCTCTAACCTTCTACATTAAACCCAAGCTGAGTGTTTAATGAACCACAATTTCTGGAGTGTCTTACAAAAATCAGGCAAATGACTCATTTAGGTCTCCACAGTTCAGTTGTTAGATAACTGCATCTTTTGTGGTGCTGCGTGCTAGATCCCTGCAGCGAGGATGTGAGTACTGAATCTGCTGGATGAAAAGCAGAAGCCTGCCCCCTCAGTCATAACTTTTGCTCTACTCATTGCAAGGCAAGTGGATGTAGTTCTCATTCCCTGTGTATGTATGTGGTGTGAGTAAACTCACAGCATGGCTGAGTCTGGCTCTTGGGGAAAGTGTTCAGCAGAATTGTTCAGACACTCTCAGAGGCAATTCTATTCTTACCAAGACTGTGAATGCAGAAATATAGCAATGGGGAAGAAGGAGTTCCTTGGTTAAAAACTCTCACACACTTACTGAGTTATTATAAAAGAAAAAATCTCAAATTTGTAAATTATAACCTTGATTCATTTATTTATTGCCTCTTACTTATTTTTACTTATTGCCTCCAAGAGAGAATGAAGGGACAAGAGACATTTACAATGCCATGAGACAAACTTGCCATGTTTTCATGCTGGCCAAGCACCTTTCATTTTAAGTGCTATCCCAAGTTTATGCCAGTGGAAGAAAACAAAAAGAGCCTGTAGTGTGCTAGATGTCAAAGCAGCTGAAAATCAAAGAAACAAATTTACTGGCCTATCTTAGCTGCATTATAACTCTCTGGTGATAGAAAAGGGCACACATGGGTCCAATGCCTTTGTCCATTTTCCTTCATTTTGCTGTCAGTTGCTTTATTTCCAAGGAGTGCAAAGAATTTACAGAGAAGTGATGAATACATCACCATATCTGTAAACATCTGTGTACTTTAATATAAGAGTTGGATGCCAGAATGATACTGGTGCAGGAAGAAGAGCTGCATGGAGATTGTGGGATATGGACTGTTGGTATATTACTAGACACTGGTAATGGGATAAGAGGAGAATGGCTTCCTTCCTTGCTGCTAAATCTGAGGTCCTGGAAGGAATACAGATTTTTATTATTGGGCTATGACTGTAACATGTACTAGAGAATTGTAGGTGGCACTGGTGAGTAGCTGATGATACAAACAAACAATCGAAGTAAATTTGTGTTAAAATGCACATCATGGAATACAGTAAAGTATTTTTCTCACAAATGCCATAAACACCATTTTAACAGAAAAGTCTGGATCAATAAAACCCCATGCAAAATAAACTACCTCCAACATTTTATTTATTATACAAATATATTTTAATGTAGATATGAATTAAATATAGATGAACAAGGTTTGGAGTCAAGCACAGTAAATAGATCCTATTAACAAGTCAGAACAGAATCAATAACAAGGCTTCAAAAATCCCAGTAATTTACTTTTAGAGAACTAACTTGTGAGAAACTGCTTCACAACAATTGAAAGAAGTAATCTCTTAATCCTAAATTTTCTGAAGTCACTGTGGTTTTTAGGTTACCTAATGCTATTGCAGATTTTCATGTGGACCTTTTATTTGGTCCATTACAGCTAATTAAATGCAACTTTGGGAAATTCCAGGAATTGCATTTCTAACCAGCATAGCTGATATGCCAGATGAAAACTGCCTTACCAAGATTCAAGCTGATATGGATGATTTGTTACCTGGCAGTCCTTATGTGTTGGTATAACACAAGAAATGACAGAGATATCTTTGAAAGTGGAAAAGAAGACTTGATAGAGCTTTCTTTGTAGCTTATCATTAGATAGACCTTGACAGCTCCAAGATTTTGAGGTGTGAAAATAATTCAAAGACCAGTCCAAATTCATTCAGGTCCAAAATACCTAAAATTGGAGTCAGGTTTGTGAATTCTCCTCAGCCCTCATGTCTCATCTCTCATTTTAATGGAGTAGAGGTAAGGGTGAGAAAGGTATGTAGACTTTCCAAAAAGGACTCTGACATGACAACACCAAGTAGTTTGGTAGCTGCTCCCAATATGCTAGGAGAAGATGTTGTACTTTTGGTCAATCTAGTTTAAACTGTTTCTAGAGAATGCAAGGAGTGGAACAATAATGATTCATGGTTTGTCTTTCATTGCTTAGTCTGAGAGAGTAAAGTCTACCTTGCTCTTTAGCATGCTTCTACTTCAGTTTTAGCATTGTGGGTTTTTTTTTTATTATTAGTTACATAATTAGAAATTTCTAGAGCATGGGGAAACATTGAGAAATATTTTATATGTTTAAATCTAGAGAGAACAAGAGAAAATTAAGACAAACAAATAGAAGGTTGGTTCAAAGAGAAATTTGATAATCTATTCACTATGCCCAGGACTAGAAATAAAGGGCTCAAACTGAAGAAAGAAAAATATTTGGCAGAAATGTTTAGAAGTTCCTAGTGAATCTGAACACTGAAACTGGCTGTCTGGAAAGCCTGAGGGGTCTCCAGAAGTGAAGACGTTAGAGAAAAGATCCTTTGTGCATGAACACAGTCAAATGAACTTCTGAGATATTTTTCAGTTTTCCTATGATTCTATAATTTTATACTATTGAATGGAAGTAACGAACCCTCTATGGCATGATGCAACAAGGAAAACAGCAGAGAGGCATAACTGTAAAAACTATGGCATGCTAAGCCACTGGCACTTATGGCTATCACTGAGTCGAAAATTCAAATTATTTTCTATCCAAAGAAACAGGAAAAGCTGAATGTATGTTCTGCAGATTAACAAGACAATGGTGTCCTCCTGATTGTACAGTTATTTCTTAAGATTAATTTTGCTACAAGCCTAATCTAATTGATGCTTTGCCATTCCTAAACCACTAAATATGAAACTACTTATCTCAATGCAATCTTGAAATTTGTATTTATGTTTCTGTAGATGTCTCCTTTTAAAAATTTCATTGGCCTTACCTGAAACCAAGATAAGGAAAATTTTATATTTAATGACTTGTATTATACAATTCAGGTGTTTTGCTATTTACAATTTTGTTGTCAAAAAAAATTATCTTGACCTCTCTGCCCCATTATGAGCTTTAAATTGTTAAGACCAGCTAATGTGAACACTTTTCCGAGTCTGAACTTATGGAAGACATCTGCTACTTCCACATTCTCTGTTTACATCAATTAAGTCTCAAAACCCTGCAAGTCCATCTGCACTTTTTCCTAGTTCAGTCTCAGGAAAAGCAACTCTCTTCTCAATATTAAAGCCTGGTTCTATTCAGATATACCTGAAACTTCATCTGTGTTGCATTAAATTCTCATTCACTGATGAATTCATCACCTTGGTGGCATTACTTGTTCTTCTTCAGTTATCCTTGAGTAGCCCTTTGTGATCATGATGATTGATAAGTCTCTTGGATCAATGCTATGAAATTTTTAGCACAGATTTTGTAATACATATTTTAATGATGGATATGTCTGGATCCTGACGCATAGTAATGATATGTTTTGAAGCCCTATTTTGAGATCATTATCCTTCTGATCTTTGAAGGTCTGATTATAAAGGACTTTTATTTCCATGATAAATAGGTGCTAAATTATTCCTGGCTTCCTTTACTCATAGTATCCACTCCGTGCAATTCAGGATGAATGAACAAGAGATTTACTAGTTATTACTGATGTTCTTGCTCACAGAATTGCAGGCAAGTAGCATAAAAGTAAGGGTAATTTTCTAGAGGAAAGAACACCAGACAGTGGGAATTAGGCAAGAGAACACTGGTACTTCTGTTTGGAGCTTGGAAAATGAAAGTTTATCTAAGGTTAATGGTTGGGATGGGATAGGATAGTTGACATGTCAGGTGCTGTGTCTTAAAGCAATTGCCCTTGGAGCATGAAACTATCACTCTTGGAGCATACAGCTTCTGGCTAATGGAGGCACTGAATTTTTCTGTGCCTGATCTGGCCTGTCTTAAGTTTTGCTGAATGGCATTCCACATCTTTTGTGTAGAGTGTCAAATGTACATACCTACCCAAAAAGAGAAATATCTTAGTTCTGTAATAAAAAAATCTCACTCTTTACTGCAATATATCAGGAGAGTCAAAATATCTCAAATAAAATAAAGACCCTTCATTTCAGAATATCTGATAAATAAATTGCATGATGTTGCACCACGGATTTTCCTTGCACATATGCAAAAACATTATCTCCAAGATATTTAGATCTCTTTAAAAACCCATAGTTCTTGGTTTCTTCTCTCTCCTTTATTGTTTGCCTGTTTGGAATCTTGAAGTGCTGGCATGTCCCTCAGGTGTTAAATCAATATATAAACATCTCTGTGAGTATTCTGCATTAAATAACTTGGATTTTTTTTTTCCACTGCAGAAGACCTTACTAATGTGAGTTTGCCTCCTATCAAACTGTTGATATGCTTAAGCATTCCTAGAACTGGGCTGATAGAATTACTCCCGTTTTCAAGACACTGCAACTGCTCACAAAATATGTGAATTGACCATTGATTGTATTAAATGTATATGCATAAGTACAATTTCCTTTTCATCAAGCAATCACCAAACTTCCTTAATAGCTTTATGTAATGGACTTGATCAAAATCCTTTATCAGAACCTTCTTCAATTAGTGAATGTTAATGGAGCACTTTGAAAATAAAAAATGGGTTATAAGTGTTTGCTACCATAGTTAAAAAAAAGTCCTTTTATAAACCTTTTTATTAACAGTTTAATTTCAAATGTTTGTTTTATAACAAACCTTCAGGAAAGTACTATTTACATACCAAATGCTGAGGATTATTACTTGTCCAAAAGAAGAAATAAAATAAAGAAAAACAAATTTAAAAATGGAATAAGAAGTACTTCATAGCTAAAAAATCTTCCTTTTATTTTCTTTTTATTCCCTTAATTCCTTTGTGTGCCTAGTTTTATTCCTTCCTGTCTTAGATTCTTGAGCCTTTACTGAGCTGCACAATAGCTTGTTTAGTCAATTGAGTTAGTATATTTCCCCTTTCTCTCAGTGTGTATAGGCCAGCTAAACACAACTGGCTATTTTTACTTCAGGTTTAAAAAAGCACCTAATTTTTAATCTATTCTTCAAACTCATTCTCTTCACAATATTTCATTTTCTGACTCAAAAGGATTAGTATGACATAACTTCTTTGAATGCTTATATTTGGGCATTTCTCTTCTTAGGAGATATTATTACCTCATGTCTTATCTAAAACTCATTGGGTTCACTGCCAAAATGTCTTTCTCTTAATTAGCCTGAATCATTGATGAGATAGTGGATAGAATATTATATGTATACAGAAAAAAATAAATATTGATCTTTATAATTGGCCACAATTGCACTACCTTATAATTTGGTATGGCTGGGTTCTGCAGTTTTGGGTTTCTTAAATGATTCCTTGGTTTATCATGTAGATGAGACAAAAACATAATTTCAGAAATGGTTAATAGTTTTCAATAGTGAAACAACCATAAACGATTTTCTTTGCATAATCATCTTGTGGCATTTCTACACATAAGGTTATTCAGATTGATGTCTCTCAAAATTAATCTCTGTTAATTTGTGGGTGGTGTCAAGGGTATTTATCTCAGCTGGGCAAAATGAAATTTCGGATAAATCAAAATTCTTACTGGACTTAACAATAAGTGGGTAAGTAAATAAGTAAATGAGATTGAATAGGTTTCTCAGACCAGACAATTTCTTCCTTGGCTCTACAAAGAGAAAAAAGAAGAAAATGTCATCACATTTTCTCTTCCTGCTGCTACCCTGCTAACCAGAGTTACACATTTCCAGAGCACTGGGGCCAGAGGCTACTGCCTCCTCAGATACCCTCAATTCAGGTGCTTGTGGGATCACTTTATTCCATATAAACCAGATTAGCATGCATATATTATTTAAATTTTTTAAGCAGTCCTGGTTTGTTTTGAAAAAAAGTCCTGGTGAATACTCACATGGTAGGTCAGAGAGACAGCAGTTGCCTCTGGGCCTGGTGACAGTAATTTTCAGCCAGTGTAACCACAGCTGGAAGAAGATTGTGACTATGCTAATGATATGACTGTAAAGACTTAGCTCTAGGTTATCTTAATGCATAAATGCATTCATGTGTACAGATTAAATTCCTTGTTAAATCTGTACATGGTTAGGCCTTAGGCTGTGACTAGGACTTGCAGTGTCAAAAAATTACAGTGTAAGATCCTAATTGGAACTGCAGTGGTCATAGGGAATTAATTTGGCACAAATGTTCTCACAGATTTTTTTGGCCAATGTCCCTCAGTTCTGATGAGCAGCGATTTATTAAACAAGGGTGGGGGAAACAAAAAGCTGAAAAAAGGAAGAGCTTTCTAAAAATGCTGACTGCTGCAGTGTGTCTCCCTGTGTTAAATGATGTGGCTGCAGTCATGTAGCTGCTCAGCCCCTTTATTCAAAGCAGGAAAGTGTTTGCTTTAATTTGTTATGACAGTGGTAGCTTATAGATGTTGCAATATTTAAACGTGCTTGCTTCCTAGATAAGTAGAGCATTATTGCTCATTTAGTGGACTAAATTCCTTCATCAGCTTATCTCTACTTATTTGTAAAATGTTTTAGGCTATTCAGTCATTAATTTACCCCATAGAAAGACATGATGTTTTTTTCTGTATTGTAAAGGCCAGATCTAAAAACATTATATGTTCTAAACTGAAAACACCCACCAAGGTAAAGCTGTCATTCTGAAAAAACTTGCTTAGCTACCATGTAAAGACAGACCCTACTTTATAGCAAGTTTTTATGCTTCTCATATGACCAGAACTGTGTCTTTATGTATCTTTGAAATTGCCCTGGTTTCAAGTCGCTTGATCGCTGTTTTATTGCTAGGTCCAGCCAGGATGTTGAATTTCAGGGTTTCACTTCAGTCCCCTGAGAAACTTCAGCCTAGATGGTATTCTCAGATGAACTGACAGAACTAAGCTGTAAGGCTGTAGAGTTTCATTGATACTTTCCTAAAAAGAACAGAGAGAGGAGGAGGCTGTGGGTGTATTTTCTAAAATACCTTGTAACAGAATATTTTCTGAGGAAAGTAGGAGGCCCAAGTTTAGACTTCCTTTTCTGCCGGAATTAATTCAAACTCACATCTCCAATGAATTTACCCTAATTAGCCAAATTTTGAGCAGAGAAGTCATGAAATGGAAGCCTGAATACTTTACCTATAGAACCATTGTAGAAAAGAGATGCCAAATAAAATTGATTGACTAGAAGTGAAAGTAGATTATTCAGAAAAGAATTTAGGTTCAATGCACAGAGAAAAGTAGTAACTTCTGGAATAAAATTATTTAAGGACAGACCATCAAATCTGTAAATCAAAATCTGTGTGTTTCCAAAAGAGAAAGAGCAAGCTGTATGTTATATGGGATTTTGGATGATGGACTTGTTAGGTTTGAATACATGAAAATTCAAATTTTCCTTAAAAGCTTATATGAGCGCAAATCAGAATACAGAGAGCAGAAGCAAGGACTTAAATAATTCTTAAGAATCTAAGACAAAATATTAGCCTATTGAGTAGTGCTGTATTTCCTCTCCCCTTTCACAGGTCTAAAGCACAGCTTCTTCACAAAGTTCAGAGTGTTTTCAGCTTTTTTCTTTCTAATGGGCAAATATTTTATTGAAATATTCAGTCTAGCACAAGAGCTGCTGTTGACCAGGACTCTGCACTGCTCTTTATGTAAGACAAATCAGTACTGGTTTTCTAGGATGGGTCTTTGTCAGCTTTTCCTGAATTCCTGAAACTGTTGTTTCTGGTAACAGCTCTCTTGAGCTGTTTTCTAGACTTTCTGAGCACAATAGTAAATGGTACTTAGGTAACTCTTCTACCACCAAAGTGCCTTTCATGGAAGTGTTGATTTATTTGATTGATCCAGAACTACGTTGTTGTTAAAAAATTTAATGATTGTGAGAAAAATGTTGCTTCCACATATTTTGATTAGTTGAATTGGATTCACTTACTGCTTTAATTAGATATTTGACAAAAAGATCTCAGTGTTGCTTATGAAGTTACATACATTGCCATGCTGTTATTTGACAGAACATTTATATAAATTGCTTTCTATCATCTCAATTCTGCTGGAGAAGAATTGAATTATTGCCATCAAAACCTTGGTGGTGCTAGATTGGATCCTTCATTGTATTTACTCAAGTGGTATTGATCTTCCAGTTTCTATTTCATTAGCTATAATTCCTTATTCATGGAAGCTCTGAATTTTATGATAAGCCTAATACAGAACTCATTGAATTGTTATTATTTTCTGAGCAAGAATCTTTTTGTTATTTTTAAGATACCCCGAAGTGAGACAGAGAGAGGAAAAGAAATTAACAATCAGAGCAACAGATCTTAGTAACATAAAAGCAAAGTTTTTCAATGCATAATCATCCATTTGTCATCTGCAATGCCACTGGAGATTCGTGTTAATTATGCTCATTCATCTGAACCAGCCACAGGGGAAGTTCTCTAAACAGCTTAAGGCAGTCTGGCTACAGAAGAACTCCTTTTACTCCTGTCTGTACATTGTGTTGCTCACTTAACTTGCTGCTATTTGAGCAGTCAACTAACACCTGCAAAATCAAATGGTACACTAAAGGTAGTAGCATATATACACCTATATAAAGTACATATACTTTAAAAATGTCAGGATCTTAAGGTGCTTCAATTTGCAAGATCTGAGATAGAAATAATCTTTAATTTTAAACACTAACATTCATATAGAAACAAACATTAAAGGAATTATAAACCTGTTTTGTCAAATGCCCAGAACTTAGCAAGTGACAGATTTCTAATTCCCAATTTCTCCCCAGTGACTGAAGCAAAATAACGTATAATCTTTTATTACCATGTTATATTGTCTTTCATAAAAGCCTGTGCTCACATTAGTGTTTAGTAGGACCATTATTTTTATATGGACAAAACTATACCTTCTTTCTAGTTGAGATGCATGAACTAATTTCCTGAAATTCTGTTTATAATTCTCAACATTATTACATGTATCCATGGTATGGCAAACATCATCCTCACACCTAGTAAAGCTGTAGCCAAATGGATGCAATATTTGAGGAAAAAACCAAAACCACTGAGCAATCTCTAGAGCAGATGACCATGTGAATATTTAGAGACTTGTGGTAAAAGATACTTGTAATGAACCCTTCAGCTATTCCTTTACTTCTGTGTGTGTTTGTGATGCAGGTTAGTCAGAGAGCAAGATCTAAATAAATTGTAAGGAGTAATCCTGAATCATCTTGCTGCAACAAATACAAATTTAATCCTGCAAGAAAGGGTATCAAATCCACATTTGTCTTGCTACAAAATATAGTATTCAAAGGAGTCACATCATATAAGACAAATTAATTCAAACTGTTTTGTCAGAGAAAATCCACCAGCAGCTAAATTACTGTAAACAATTACTTACAATGCTGACCAGAAAAAAAAAAAAGTTTGGCTTACCATACTGAGACTTGTCAATATAATATTGATTGTACTTAAAGAAGTAGTAAAAAATACATTGTCTAAAGAAAAATGTGTCTTAAACTATTTTTTTCACATGCCCGACAGATTGTCTTTGATCTTCCTGATAAAACTGTCCTCACATTAGAGCTGACATCTCGCCTTGCAAATCAAGGATATAATCCACGAAAAATAGTGCCTTTTCTGACTCATGAAAGATAGTTGTGAAAAAGAAATGCTGCTGAAATGTTACTGAGTCAGATGGTGCTCCAGAAGACAAAACCCTCAACATTATATGAGACAACAGGTAAACCAGACCCCGGAGACAGGGCAGATACCTGCCTGCACTGACAGATCCATCTGTCCCTTGCCCTCTGGGCTCAGCACTGTGCTCTCTTAGTGAAAACACCATCTATGTGAGGGTGCCAGACCACTGACCCCAGTGCCAGTAAAAAGCAGATGACATCTTCACAAGATAGAGCTGCAATCTTACAGCCAAGCCCAAGGATAAATGCAATCAGTTTATGGATGATGAATGGATTGGCAAAAGGCAATCCTGGGCCAGGCAGACAATGTGCTCTGGGCAAAGTCAAATGTCTTTTCAGATATTATAACTTCTCTGTAGATATTTTGTCTAAAAGAAAACATCTCTGTTTTTCTGTTTATTCCATAATTCTCCCTAAATTTTTCACTGGGTGTTGTGGTTTAAGCACGGCTGGAACCTGAGCCTCACATATTGCTTGCTCACTCCTCCCACATTGTGATAGGGATAGGAATTGGAAAAGTAGAAGTGAGAAAACCTGTGGGTTGAGATAAAGACGGATTAATAGATGAAGAAAAGTCTGCACTCACAACCAAAGCACAACACAGAATTCATTCACCACTTCTATGGGCAGGTAGGCGTTCAGCCATCCCCAGGAAAGCAGGGCTCCATCACATGTAACAGTGACTTGGAAAGACAAACACCTGAACTCTGAACCTTCCCCTTTCCTCCCTCTTACTCCAGATTTGATTGCTGAGCATGACACCATATGGTCTGGAACATCCCTTTGGGCAGTTTGGGATCAGCTGTCCTGCCTGTGCCCCCTCCCAGCTCCTTGTGCACCCCTGTCCCCTCACTAGAGGGGTGGGGTGACAGGGAGCAAAGGCCTTGACTCTGTGCAAGCACTGCTGGGCTATAACAAACCACCCCTGTGTTATCTACACTGTTTCCAGCACAAATCCACAATGTGATCCCATACTGGCTACTCTGAAGAAATCTAAGGCTGCCCAGGTTAAAGCCAGTGTTCTGCCTTCTGTCATCTTAGGTCAGCCAGGCAGATCCATGCTGCTCGGTACATTTATGCAGATAAGGAATAAAGACTGGGCTTCAGCGTTCTCTAACAGCTCTGTGAGATATCACAGATATATGGCAAACAATGCATCATGTCAGCTACATTCAAACCAGTTTGGGACTCTCCATCCCTGCTTTTCATGGAGATAGTGAGCAATTTGACACTTGAGATAACAAATCCTATATATATACATATTCCTGAGAGCTTTTAAGTGAAGACCAGGGCAGAGAATTTTGTTCTTTGGGTATAGTACTATAATATATAAAATAATGTAATAGCTATTGAGACAATAATGAAGAATGGTAGATTTTTTCCTATGGCATGATCCAAAACTGAGAAATTAAGCCACAGAAATCATAGCTGTTTCCAACTTAAATTAAAAATATATCTAATCTTGATTTTTCTTTGCTATAAACCATAGGAAATTGTTTTCCTACTGACCTATTCAACATAATTGTCCTTCAGAAAAAAGTCAACTCCACTGTTCAAACAGACCAAAACAGACTTCACAACTTATCTCCCATTTTGCAGAATGTGGAAGTGCATTCTGTTCAGGTGTCAAGGTGCTGGCAGCAGGGGGAACTGCAGGGCTGGCTTTTGTGGGAGGAGGCACCGGGCAGCCTCATGCCAGACAAAGCTGCTTCCAGCTGGCTCAAATGGATCCACCACAGGACACAACTGAGCCTGTGATCCAAAAAGGTGGCACCTCTGGGATTGTAATGAAGTGCAGGGGAAAAGACAAAGACCCACAGGCAGGGGGAGAGAAAGAGAGAGAGAGGAGGAGGAAGGAGTGAGAAAGAGCAAAGGGAACACCAAGGCTGGAGGAGAAGAGATGAAGAGGAGAGGAAAGGAGAGGAGGGAGAAAGAGCATGGAGAGGAATCACACCACAACAACACCCCTGCACATGCTTTGCCTCATGGAGGGGGCTGAGTGTAAAATGCAACAATAACATAGGGGAGGAGTGAAGTTGATGTTGAAAGAGGGAGAGGCAAGGTGTTTTCCCTAAGTTTGTAAATGTTTGTTTCTTTTATTTTCTTCTTTTCAATACCTGAAACAGTAATTATATATATAAAAACATATATACATTAATCAGCAGTAAATTAAGTTAATTTTCCCCAAAACCAATCTGTTTCTCCTGTAATGGTGCTTGGTAAGCAATCTGCTTGCCCTTAATTCAAACCATGAGTTCTCTCATGAGTAACTCTTTCTTTACCATATCCTGTCCCACTGAAGCAGGGGAGAGAGCAAGCAGCTGGGTGGGAATTTAGCTGCCACCTGGGGCCAAGCCACCACAAGATGTCTACATAAAGTAGTGTAAAAAATATGTTGTATTAGCATGCAAAAGAAAAGTGTGGACAAAACACTGACACTGCTGTGAAAAATTAGTGGGTGAATAAGCTCTGGAAAGCCCCTGCCTTCTGGCATACACAGAATCAAACACCTGGATGCCAGATGCCTGTGTCACTGTGGACTCCATCTGCAGCACATGCTTTCATGCCATATGCTACTTTATATCAAATGGTGGAATCATTGCGTAATAAATTTACTGAAAAACAGTTCTGTTCCCATCTCTCTCTGCTCTTCATTATTGACACATCTCTTTCTGTCACCTTTGAAAAATAAGTTCCATAGGCAACTGTCTTTCTACACACTGTATTTCCCCTTTCTCTCCAAAAGAGGATCACTGAACTGTTGGGGACTGAGGAGATAATGCCAATAATTAGTGACTAATGAGTCTGATAATTCACTGTTGTGCAAGTGCATGATATTTCTTTTTAAGGGACTAGCGTTAATATTATAATTACACTTTCACATATTTAATTTAGAGGATTTAGAAAAATTATGTATAACTTTGTGGATCTTTTAGTTTGTTTTGTTTGGGTTTTGGTTTTTTATTTGCAAGATTGTGGGAACATTGACAATGCAAAATTTCATAATTTATATTTGTTAAATTGAGTATTTTTTTGGTTTCTTATGACTCTCCTCAGTCTTTGATCATCTTTTTATTGCAGAGACGAATTATCTATTTTAAATAAAGAGGTTTGTAAACTCTTTTGTAGTATTCTTTTATAGTTAATTTGCATGCACATGGTGGTTTCTCTTATCATCAAGTTTCACATTTTTATTGACATTCATTCATGAGGTCTTGTTTCTCTCTCTGTACCTTACTGTCCTGTAGAAATAGCAAAGCTGAATCTATGAAAGGTTTGCTTTATCCTAACTAGAAGCTGGCATTTAGCTCTAGTTGTTGTCTTTCATAAAACATCACAATATTCATAGAACTTTGATTTGATTCTGGTTTATTCACTTTATAAACTGACTAATCTCATTTAAATCAGTACACATATAGTGCAATAAAAATAGTGTAAGTGAGAAGAGAACCCAGCTGCTGGCTTTTTACTTGTGTTGTTATTTTGGCTATACATTTAAAGGATGTAGCAAGGGATGAAATCTATCTTTCCTGATCATTCTTCAGAAATTTCTTTGGCTAAGACTTGCAGGACACAGTAATTCAGTATTCTGTCAAAGTGCATGGCAGTTGCATTTTTTTCTGAAAAAAAGTCGCATCTTTTTAGAAAAATTATATGTATACCTGGTCTATTGAGAGTGTTAAAAACACCAGAAAACAGGCTGGGTCATGAGCAATGATGAGTTGAAAGGACTAAAATACTGCCAAATAAAATCAGGACAAAATTAGTCACAGGCACAGTACAGGTTTTCACTGGGCTAAATTCAAGATCATTTTTGACATGCATACCACTTCCCAGTATGATGGGGAGGCCAGGTAAATTACTAAATTTACAGTTTAGTAAATGTCAGGTTTTCTTTTCTGAACCTAGAATCAAGACAATAGAAGCAATTTCTCTGCAGAGACTAAGAGAATAGTATTGAAATATCCCCCCAATGTAAAAATGCTCAGAAAACAAATCAAAAATCTCCCTTTTTCACAGAGGTCCTCACCTGGCATAGGCAGGAATTTATCCACCACTTGCTTTGGGTGAGTCTTTTAAGATAGTCTCTCGACTCTGCTGGGCCTTATCTACAGTGTTAGGAATTGATGTTGCCATTTCACAGAGTTTCCCTTTAGATTAAATCAATTAAGTGTTCCATTCTAGTTGTGAAATGTCCAGCTTGGCTCTTGCCTCTCATAAGGCATTCGGAAACATTTTCTCAGAACTAAGAAAAACTGCTACATCTGATGTAGAAACTGGCAATTTATCTTTGATATAAGCAGCTTTGTGTCATCAACACACTGAGAGGCACAATTGTAGACAGCTGAAAAACAGGTCTTTTTATATACCTCTGTGGAAGTTTCATTTGCTCAAAATAGCTCTTAAAAGTTTTAGAAGAACGTTGTTGTTTCCTTTGTTAACTCGGCAGCTCTCCCTTCCCAGGTAACTGTATCACTCTTAGTGCGAATACTCGAATGTTAGATTGATGTGGGCCTGGCAGCTGAAAGTCTACCACTGACTTTAATGGGAATTGATTAAATCCTGCTGGCACTTGTGCAAGTGAAATTCAATTGCTTGAATGTGTGCAGAAAATTATCATGAACGTGATGCAAGTGTAGCAGAAAGGTGTTCATTTTTTAATGGGAATCAATGTTTGTGGAAATAAGCATATCATACTTGCTGCATCCTGGAGAGGGTAAGTGAGGTAGTAGTTGCTTAATAAGCCACTTAGAGATAGGTAGAGATAGCCTTTAGCTTACCAAGAAGAGACATCACTTGAACATTTGGGAAAACTCATTACAATTTGCTAGATACTGTCACTTGCTAGGTATGCTATGACTGTGTTGAAGGATGATGCATTGTCCTCTTTCTCCATTGACTGTTATTGTGCTTATTGGATTGGGCTCAAAACTTATATAACTTATATCTATACTGGCATGGAATTCTCTTGCAGTTTGGTGCCTAGCCACAGGAGAATGATAGCTTTTGGACTCTATGGATACTTTGAGATCAATTATCTTAATTTGTTCTGCTGGCAATTAAACTAATAAGAGCTGTTAATTCCTTATTTTATATATTCCATGTCACATGGCATGCTTTTCTCACTAAGATTGCCATTTGAGACCCTTCTATGGTGACTGAAAGATAGTTCAACTTGTTGTATTTTTAAATAAAATATATATTCTTTTCTACAAGTTAGTATGTTAGTGTAAATAACAAGGTAGCACGGCATGACTCACAGTTCTCAGGATTTATTACTTAAATCCATTTGTGTACTTTTAAATTGTAGTGACATTTCTGAAATGCTTACTAATTTTTAGCCTTATGTTTAAAAATAATAGATTTTCTATCAGCCAAATTGAAGAGAGAGATCATATAAAAACAAAGGATAAAACTTAGTACTCTCAGAAGATCAAAGGATCAGATCTTGCAGCCCTTCCTACTCTCCTCAGAATTGCTTTGTCTGAGTAAGATTTAGGAAAAAACTTCTTAGCTTTCCTCTGAGCTATTACCAGTATAATTTGCTGAATTCAGCAGCTGGGTTATGCATCCCAACGTTTTTTTCTCCATATCTTGGCACTATATTTTTTCCCTATTATTTGTTTTTATCACAGGAGGCACTGCTAGTCTTACCCTTACCTACCATTTACCAATTGCAATAGAAATGAGATATCCTTTGCTAGCAGTAGTGGCAGGCCACAGATGCCTGGCTTTCCTTTATTTTGAGGTCTGATATGAAGCACAGTAGTAGCAAACTTCTTTTTTTCATGCCTGGGGAAGTCTGAAAAACAAGTGGAACATGTGAGTGATACATCCCAGGAGCTAACATTTATTCCTCATTACTGAGGCTATAATGCCGGCTTGAGTAAAGTCAAAAGGAACTTTGCCTCTGACTTGGGTGAAAACAGGATTTTCTTCTCTAGGTTCTAAATTGTTATGATACCATTTTACCTTTGTCTTACATTTGTCAAGATTGGGAATTTTGTTGCACTCTGCTGCAAAAGTGGATCACACTTGGTGTTCTCTGCCAAGCTATTACTTTTGTTCTTTCCTGATATTATTTTTTGTTATCCAAAAAGGTGCTCTTTTATGTGTCAATTACAAAATGAAAAGAACACTGAAATAATAGAAATATTGCATGCTTAGGTTAACTATCACTAGTATTCCTTTAACAGAAAGTGAGTGATTCTCTAGGAAATGTAGAGTTATTAGGGCCTTTAAGAATAAATAATTTATTTTCTGACTTGATGGCTTGAACACATAAAACCTTGCCTTGCCAACACAAGCTCTACAAGTAACCTCTACATCTACTGTTTAAACTGTTATGCGTGACTACTTTGAGCTACGTATATACTTTGCTGCAAACAGTAACCTGGAGTCAATGTGTATTCAAATTTCCATTGAAGGCTAATGAATAAGCTGTTAACTAATTTAGTCTAATTGTAGCTTGGTTGTGCTAAAATATAAAACTAACAATTCAGCTTTTACCCTGAGTCTTTTAAATTATACTTTCACCCCTACTGAGCAAGTGTCTAATTAAAAGCTTTTAGCTTTCACTGTGCATGCTTCTAAGGGAAGTTGTTCAGTTTATCACTGGATTTAAATAGAGAAAAAAAGGAAAACTAGAGAACAAAATATTTTTACATGCTTTTTTACCACTGGCCTTGAAAATTATTCTGTTAATTTGATTATTAAGCAAATCCCATGAAAATCGGAAATGGAGAAGTAATTCCTTGTAACATCAGTGGTTTTCTTCATGATTTAAAATGAGAAATGAAAATATAAACAATATATTTTTTTAAAAAGTGACTTGCAAAAAAATAGATAAAAGTCCTGTGTCTTCTAGATGTGCTGAGAATGAGTAGATTTGATTTTTGATTTTTTTTTCATTTAACTTTATTTGTTTGTTTGCTTGTTTTAAAGAGTTTTGGGACATTTGTGTTTGTAATTGTGCCAGGATTTTTTTATTTGTTTGATGTTTTGTTTTCATGTGTGACCATGGTGAAGGATGAAGACTGAAAGATGATACAGAAGATTTCTTAAAATAGGTTGCAACAGAAGAAAGCCCTATTTTCAAACATAATCTCTACAGGACCTGGCTAAATGCTGCTGATGTCCTCAGCCTTGCTCTGTGGTCTTCAGCTTCACTCCCTTAAATTCCTGAGTTCAGAAAATCTGTGAGGGGAAAAAGATACTTACTAGGTATCCTTTCCTGCTGCTCAGAAAAGTGGTATTCCTTGTCTTTTGCCTAGACACTGATAAGCGATTTTATTGCTAATTTTAAGCTACCTGCCAACACCTAAATGTCTGAAGAGACCTTTTTCAAGATCTTTAATAGTCTTTTGACAACACATGAACTTACAGGTGAGTACTGGCAAGACTGAAGAGAGGTGTTTTCCAAGGGTAAATGCACTTGGCAGGGAATTCAAGCACAGTTTGCAACAAACCCAGCTGGTCATGACATGCTTTACTTAAAATAAATGAGCCTTAGCGTGGTCCATTCAAATAATATGAGGAGCCAAGTACAATCCTGCTTCAAGAGCATTGCTACACTTTTGTATTAGGGGGACAAGAAAATGAGAGTGAAGGTAGAGCTGAGAGGAGAAAGACGCACTGGATCTCAGAAGTCATAGTTTGGAAGCAACTGTGGCCAGGGTCTCAGATTGCAAGAGTACATCTCTAATTATATCCCTGTGCTAATAAACAGCGATGGGGAACAGAAATGAACACTTGGATGTTATTGTCCATAGCATTAAATTTTTATCAGGGTCCTTGGTTTGCACTTGGCCTGGGTCAACTACTGTTCATCCAAACAGTTCCTAGAATTGATCTGGAAGTTAGCACATGTGAAAAAATACTTGGATGGACAATCCTATTTTGAAGCTGAGAGTTTAATCATATGGATATAGGCTGTTCTGGGCCAATTGTCCTCATCTCATTTTACAGGCCCAGACACTATGGATATTAGTCCAGTAGGAATAGCTCAATAGACTAAATGGAAGCTGACTCAGAACTTTGAACTGGAATTTTCAGCCTTGGCATAGCTGAAAGTAAGTACAGTGTTACATCTGCTTCTAAAATATAAATATACACATTTGGGCTAATCATGCTAGGCTTTCTTTTAGTCAAATGCAGGAGTGTTGGAATGGCTCAGATGAGGTACCCCATTTTAGGTAACTTAAATGACTAACTAACAATCTCTAGCTAGTCTGTGGGATGCTCCTGGAAATGAACATGAGATTTCTTGATTTTCTTTTCTTTTGCATCCCTTGTAGTCTAGGGATCATGTCACGGTAAGTGTAAATGAAACAAAGTATGGTGGTATCCGAATGACAGATTGTAATCTGTCAGTACTCTAGTTATTTGTGATCACACAAACACCTCTCTTACACTGTGGATTAGCATCCATATCTATCACACCATCTTCTGATATCTCCCTGTGTAGCTGGCTTAAGGAGGCAAACAATGGCATATCTCATTCAGCTGTTGAGGGCAGTCCTTTAACAGCTGCC
This sequence comes from Notiomystis cincta, assembly GCA_013398075.1. Classification (NCBI taxonomy): domain Eukaryota; kingdom Metazoa; phylum Chordata; class Aves; order Passeriformes; family Notiomystidae; genus Notiomystis; species Notiomystis cincta. The sequence continues at coordinate 266,808 of VZRX01003921.1, forward strand.
AAGATATCCTGCCTCTCATCTTCTACTGTTTCCTTTGGGGTTTTGCTGTGTCTTCTTCAGCATGTATTTACCCATCCAGCAACAGTCTTGTGACTTCAGCTTCATCATGACATGCTGAAGCCTGACACGCTCAGATGTGGACCTGCTTCATCCCCTCTGCACATTAGCATCTTTCACTGCACTTCTCATGACTTTCCTTTGTGCCGACTGGTGATGACAGCCTCTTCCCTGTCACTTCTCTTCTTCTCTTATGTGTGCTCCAGATTGGTTTTGGACACAGGCCAGTGACAGAGTTAAACCCAAAAGATGCTTCATAAATCTCTGCACCTATTTACAGTTCTATGTAATTCAGCTTTCCCACTGGGTCAGTGGAACTGGCACTGATATGTTAGCAGGAAGCAACACAGGTTGACTTGCTGTCAAAGGCAGTCATGAGGGTGAGTTTACAGAGCCTGGAACTGTGAGGAAAACATCTTTTTTACTTGACACTTAAGCAAAGCTAAATTGGAGTGGTAGGGATAACGAACAGAGAACCTCCGCAAGATGCCATTTTTAGAGCCGCTTTCCAAAATAAAAGCATGCTTTAAATCCATGGCTCTGTTATTGTCTGCATTTAGACTCTGCTCTCTCAAAGGTAATTTTACAAGCTGCAATAAAGCACTTCCCAGCATGTAACATTAGTGTTCAAGTGAAGCTGTTACTTTTTATTTTTTCAAGTGGAGTTGAATGATTAGTAAAGGACCAAGAATTTAAATTGCCTCATCTCTAGTAAATGTTAACACATGCCTCATATGGCTCCCTCTGAAAGTCTGCATTATCTGGCAAGTGAACTGTATGTATACATATAATTATGTAAACACATTCTCCCCAGCGTGATTCATGGCGATTTAGTGCAGTCAGTGGAAGTTTTTTTGATCAGTATCCTCCTTGTGAGCTGTTTAAACCTCTGCCTGTCTGGTTGTGAGTCAAATTCAGTGGCTGTATAGAGGTGTGCAATGCTGCGCGTGGTAAAAATTGCTGCGCCACTCGTAGTATGAGCTGGTCACCTTTTGCTTCAGCCCAGTCTTACACTTTTTTCCCTGACTGTAGCCATGATATCTTTCTTAAGAAAGATTTATTCCTTCACTTCTATCTTTTTTTGGCTAAAAGTTCAGAAGAGCTGGCGGTTAAATTGTACTCAGGAGTGCTTTAAACCATATGCTTGGCTCAGTGCAGCTGACCTTTCATTCTTAACTGTTCAGCAGACAGACAGTATGCTGCAAGTCATGGTCACTGCCATGCTTGTCTTTCTGGAACAGTACCTCCATCTTACACCTCTAGACTTTATTCTGCACTAGGTCTACCCATTAAAATAAAGTCTATCAGCATAAACCTGTCAAAACCCATGCTAGCTTTGCAGATTTTCTGTCATTATTGGTGGAGCTATTCAGAATATCCCTGCACTGAGTGAATTATTGAATGACTCAAAGTTTAGTTCTACAAGAGGTATGGAAGGGGCAATATGGTGTCTTTCAAAGGTTGTATATGAAGATCTGAACAGAGTTTAGATCTGTAGTATGCTCAGGAGTCTATGTGGCTCCTGATATAATCCTGAGAAGCCTGTGGCTTCTCACACCCTTGCTACAGATATTCTCCCTGCATGGGAGAATATTCTCCATGCATTCATTTGTGAGAGACCCCTCACTGCAGCCAGGTGAGTCAATCAGAAATGGGCACCACTTCCAGCAAGTCTTTTCCTCCCTCTACCCATGTATCTATCCACTTATCCAGCCATGTGAGCGTCCATCTAGGCAAGAAGTTTTGCCTTACCTATGCTACTGGCAGATAAAGTAGCAAAATCCTCTAGTCTAAATATATTTCAGCTCATTCCCTGATGAAATGGAACATATTGTATGTCAACTTAGTGATAATGCTATAATTGTCTCACAGAGAAGATTGCAGAGATAAAATCTTTCAGATGGTATTAAGGCAATTTTCTAAAATATAGTATATCAATAATATGTTGCTGCATATACCTCAGAATCTCAGCACTTCTTAATCCCTTTGTTACAAAGTGATAAATAAATGAGGAAGTGAGGAAGATGCAGATATTTTAACATGGATAATTTGGGGTTATACCATCTAATATGTCCAGAAAGCACTTTTATGTAAGTAAGTAAGTCCAATATCCCTGTTGAATTCCTGTATAGCTATATGAACAATGATCTTTCCCAAGACAATGAGCTAATTCTCACAGGGATAAACACAAGCAGCAACTTCTTCAGATGAGGAAAATTGGCATAATAGAAAATGATGCTGAGGAATGAGTAAATATTGAATAATAATTTAAAAGGTTGAATACAGCTGACACATTAAGACAAAATATGATTAACCAGCTAACTGCCATACTTTCACATCTAGAAATAATGGATTCAGTTTTTACCAGTGGAACTGCAAATGATGACTGTAAGAATACTTGGGATTTGTAGTGAATAAAAGAGTTTCAACATAAACTGCTTGTGAAAATGCAGTTATGTCAAATATTTGTATACAAATATGCATACTATAGAAGGAAAACAGTGAGGTCTCTAATCTAGGAGAAAAGAAAGCTGGAGTATGAAAGGAAACAACTAAAATAGAAAACTAGTTAGACATTTTCTTTTACAGAGGGGAGTCACTGGAATCAACTAAAAAATGAAATAGTGCATTTTCTGTGTCTTATTGAATTCAGCTGAAGAACCTAAGTTTTCCCCTTTTTCAGTTTGTACACATTACTCCTTTTGCTATCACTACAGTTCCTGATACAGAGTCCCTCTCTGTCTTCCCAGTAGGACCCTCTTGGGTACTGAAAGGTTGCCATGAGATCTCCATACAATCTTCTCTTTTCTGAACTGAAAAAACCCCAACTTCCTCAGCCTGGAGGTGCTCTGAAAGTTTGTTTCTTGAGTGAGGGAACAAAGTCAAGATACTGGCATTTGCTTTTCCTGAGGTTTTCAACTCAAAAGTAGGCTATTGGCTATAAATTGGAGTATGCTACCCCTCATAGTAGCACTCTCTCACAAAGGTATAGATTTTGCAATATATATATAAACTAACACTAAGAATACATCTCCTACACTGGCCAGAGATCTGGAATATCCTTCTCTCTCCATTTCTGAAACAGGATTATTTGTACCTTTGTGGACATTCTTACATTGTAAGGCAACATCTTCTGAAGCACAGCTGGTAGAACAGATGCTCCAAAGGCATGAAAACAGTAGTCCTGTAGAACACAATAGGAATTTAATTTTTAAAAAATTATATAATATGAAGGACCCATATTGGACCATATGCTCCAGCAGCATCCCCAAGTCTGTAATGGTTTTATGATTGATTAGGCACTGGCAGAGGGATCTACTGATTATATCACTGGGCCAGCATCTGGAGGATGTGAGAAATCTTACAGGATATTTTCTTGGCCTTTACTTGTCAGGGATTTATTATACAAAATAAAGATTTGATTGCAAACTGCTGATTGAACTGGCAGAGAGGAAGACAAGACAGATAAACATGTTCAAGCTGGCTATGTCTCACCTGAGAGCACAGTAGCTGCCACTAACCTTGGTAGAAAAAATATACATGTTCTTCCCCTGCTAGCACCAGGGAAACAATCCTGGAACTCTTTTGTGACTTCTGAGCTTGGCACCATGTGTGTTCCTTCTACAAAAACAGCAATATGAAGGCCCTGTTCCTTTGTTTTATTATGGGTGATCACATTCATCAATTTCTATTCATTTATCAAGGCACAAGAAATATAAGCATACAGTGTGGTGCAGATTTATTTTTATTATGATACATAATCAACATGCAAATTAGACTTAGTCTGCTTTGTTGCAAAATGTGGACGTACCAAAAAGCAAAATCTAGCCTTCATAGGTAACATTTTTGAAAATAATGTCAAATATTCCCTGAAACCTGTTTGAAATTGTTTGGAGACTATTAATTACATCCCTCTTACACTTTGCATTTCAATTCACCTGAAAGATCAAAGTTCTCTTCATCCTCTTAGATAACTGATAATTGAAAGAAAAATAGAATACCTCTACTCATCACCCTTCTACTCCTGCTAAACAGTCTGTCACTTTAGCCCTCTGCCTCTGAATCAGGATTTTTTAGCAGGAAACATGAATGTTGAATGTCTTCATGTAAACTTATCTGTAGAAATCCAGAATGACTACTGCCAAAAGATTAAAGTGAAGGTGAAATCATCATAACAAACTAATTCCACTAATGTCTCTCGATAATAGCATTTAGTGGCCAAAGACTTAGCAATTTCAAATATCAAATGAAAAATAATTGTTCACTCTTTATTGAAATATTAATCTTGATATTCTTCTCATTATAACACTTTTGAAAGCAATATCTGAGAGTATAATATCCATATACATTTAATCTTTGTTTTATAAGTTGATAAAATATGAAAGTAAAGCATAAAGACATTAAAAATTATCATACTTATTGCAGTTTTTATGAGATGCTGCCGCAAAACACATAAAATCCTCTAGGATAAATCTACATCTGGTGCAGTCTTGATAACTGTTGAATTTACAACAGTAAAATATTTATGAAGACTTTTTTTTTAAAGAAATAGCTGAAGTGTAGGGTTCTTTTGTATGAGATCTATTCTGTCATTTCCTGCTGGAAGGTACTGGTGCAGTGCATAAGTGAGAAAGTGAAATATGTGTATGCCTGGAAGAAGGTTAATTTTTAGAAGTGAAATACCTATTTCCTATCATTTGTTTTCTGTTTCAGCATCATTTTTGCCAGTTGAGCAGACTTAACTTGAATATTTTTAATTGGCCTCAAGCACCAAACATTTTGCCACTCATGTACAATGTCAACCATACCTTAAACCATTCACTTTGTCTTTTTTTTTCACCATAAGTGTCTTCTACTGGTTTAGACAGAAGAATATTTTTTGACTATAGACTGCAAAGTAAAATTGACAAGTTTGGGATCTTGCTGTAAAGATTTAAATTCAGATTGTTATTTAAATTTTCACTAAAGCTTCAGTATTTGCTAGAAATTGGTGCTGCATCTCAATGGCTTTTTCTCCCTCACAGTCAGTCCAGGGATGGTTAGTTTGCAGCTACTGGAATACATTTGATCTTGAAATGTAGGAAGTCTGGGCATAACTCTGTCATGTGTCCTGCTCTGGAGAAACTGATGCCAATGAGAAGAATAATTCTAATGTGTCTTTTTGAAAGGACAAAGTCCTGCTGAGGATGGCACTGTGAGGTAATCCAGACACCTGGTTTTGTTATCCTCTTCTACTTTCTAGTAGAGTGATTGGAATGTCTATGAGCTACTCCTGGAGGGACCCCTCCATTCAGGCCTCTGAAAAGTATCTTGCAGCTTTTGGTCATAAAATGCTTATGTAGACTTTATGAGCCAAAAATTCTGGCTGTCCTATTTTCTTCAGTAATTATGATAATAACTTGAAAGTAGAATTTAGTGTGGATCCAATAGTGAGGCCCTACAGTACCAGTTGTTCTTAAGTTGTAGAACTTAGTTGCAATTTAACTAATGACAGTGAGTGAATATGACTAGTTTGGAACGTCTTCACTATATGATTCTTTTTAGAACAAAACTGCAATATGCAGTTCTGGTTATTTGCAAAGAAATCTTTCTTCTGTAAATGAAAATCCTTATTTCCTTGACTACTAAAATATTCTATGGGTCAGAGAGTTGAAGCTTCTTTTTGTCCAACGGCTTTTCAAAAAGAATCTCAAATATTCTTCTTAACCTTGTGGAAGAGAAGAAGGTGGAAAAAATAATGAAATGGATGCTTTTTGTTGATGGGAACAATAGCCAGAAGAAGCTGGGTGAGAGCCATATGAAGATTAAATAAAGAAAAGAACAGGCTTCTTTAAAGAGTGACCACTTGGCATATGATGATCTAAAACATTATTGTAACTTTGGCTCTTCTCTTGTGTGGGAGATCAGGAAATAAACTATATTCACCTTTATCTTGGCATTAAAGCTGTAAACTAATATTCAAGTACAAATTTAAAATGTAGAATGCCTTTCACTGGTGAACTTTTAAACCTTTGAGTTTTGCCCATAACTAATCTCGACAGAGCTATTATAAAGAGGGGAACCATACCAGATTTGTTTACACAGTTCAATTTTGATCTACTGACTTTGAATATAATTATCATTTCAGAATTAATATCTTGTCACTGTGTATATGACTCTCACACTCTTGCTTTCTTTTGTGTAATAAACCCAGTGTACTTCTTAAAAGCTTTACTTTTACATGGAAATCCAAAGGGACCTACTACTTGTTCTTTTCTAGTAATTTTAATTATTTATCAATTGAACTTACATAATTACTATGCCTATTTATTCACAATATAATTTATTGAACACTGTCCAGCTAGTCAGGTTTTCCACTGTGACTTCTGTATCCTTATTAGATTGAACACTGAATAACAAACCCACACTGACCTATGTATACAGTGCTCTTAAACCAGCTGCCTGTCTTCCTAGTTTATGTAGAAATACAGGTGGAGCCCATTATGAAAAGAGAATACTTTGTACCAAGTATACATGTTGCTTCTGTTTCAGGTTTCCTTTTTTCCCCCTTTTTTTTTAAATTGGAAAGAAGTTTAATCAGCTATTTTACTCTAGCCATACTAAAGACTCTATGAAATTTCTTTTTATAAGGACTTATTCTCCCCTACAGGTGGAATATGCCTGCAGAAGTTAAAAAAAGTGAATAGTTTAAGAATTTTGGTAAATATGTCAAAGATGAATTCAGGATCTATCAGACTTTGAAAGAATGTGGGTCATGTACCAATTTCTTCTCAGAGGACTGGAGGGCAAAACCCCACATTTTAGGCCAACCACCCACACTCAGATTTGTAGTAGACATTCATTGAACCTAATTAGTGTTTGCTTCAAAGTTGTTTAAAGCCAAGGGTTTTTATCTTGCTTTCAGTGTATGATGTCTTGTCCTCTCAATTTTATTTTCCCAGCAGCAATGAAAAAGTAGGAAGATAGCCATACACAGCTGCCACTTTCTCTTACTGTAGCTGTGCCTACGTGCTTCTAAGCCAAGAAGCACAAGTTTGCAGCCTGCTCTTTGAATAGCTACTTGTACCCTGCTGTCCCTCTTCCTACAGCTCTTGAGGACATCCTGCCTTCTATATTTCCTTTGAATTTAGTTTTGCTAATTTTTGTTCTGTGTTTTTTCATACAGACTGGACTGCAAGTATTGATTCAATGTCCATTATCTATTTTCTCTTATTTTATTTGCAGTTATGGTTAAAAAAATCCAGCCAATTAGCAGGACACATACCAAGGATCAGAAAATACCCTTAAATGTCTTTAATGATACTTCATTCAAAACACTGTAGAAGTTTCAATTAATTTAACTTTAGATCTGTTTTTAGATTTGGCTTAATATCTGACTTTCAGGGTCATGAGTAAGGTGCAAAAGCTCTGCAACCCTTTCCTCCCTCTTCCTGGGGATTTAACTGTGTTTAAGGTCAGCTTTGATATGGCAGAGCTGTGTGGTCTCAAACCTGACTGCTGGGAGAAAGGCTGTGAGAATGCACCTTGGGGCCTCCTGCCCTTGGCTTTGGTGCTGCATTAGAGCCAGGGCTTTGACATTTGTGGTATTATCAAGAGGATTTGTGATTCTTCCTGTCTAGGACCATTTTCAAGTGAAACCAACTCATATGACTTCATCTGGATTGTTGACTGTATTTTCCTTTTTCACTTTTTTTCCTTTTGATTTTATTTTGTCTGTATTGCACTTTCGTAAATTGAATCTGTATCTTTCTCCAGAACAGAAATTTCAGCTTGCTTTTTTTTTTTTAATCCTGCTTTTCTGTTTTCTCTTTCTTGTCTCATATTCATATGGTAATTAAAATTTTTCGTGACTCCTTAGCATATTGAAGACTTTCCTGATATTTTCTATATTCTTACCTCATCTATGTTCATTTAAATGATTTGAGGATAGACTATGAATGTAGATCAACACCTGTTTTTTACACTGATATCTCTTGTGGTTTGACATCATATTTCAATCTCTAAACTCCTTTATGGCAATATTTAGAAGTGCAGGTCCTGAGAATTTAACTTGCTAATGATTTACCTTCATTTTAGTCTCAGAGTCCATCTGAAGCTCACTGGAAAGTCTTTTATATGCATATTTATCAGGGACTCTTCAGCTTTTCCAAATTTTCTTTACTGCTATTATAGACAAATTGCAACAGTTCTTTAGCCAGCCTTATATACCACAGCAATGAAACATTTCTCTCTATGTATATAGACTGTTTCATAACATATTTTTAGATGATGTTCAACTACTTAGTTTTAGTTAAATAAATGTAAGAAAAAATAAACAGAGTAGCTGTGAGCATAAACATTCTAGGATTCAGCTGTTTGTGTCATTCATTTGAATTTTCTCAGAGCAGAATTCCTCAGTATTCTGACCAATTTCCTACCAGGTCCATACAGTTTCATGGATCACATACCCAGATATCCAGTAGAGATTCTGTGTTGCTTGGGAAATTCCCACAGCAAAATATTCTTGAAATATATATATAAAAATCTTCAGTGCTCAGATACTACAGCAGGATGGAGACTGTAGCAATTCAGTCTAATAAGAATTCTGAATTATGAGTTGCCACAGAGCGGTTGCCCTGGTATCTCTGAAGTTCTAAGGCTCATTTAAAAGAAAAAAAAAAAGCACTATGAAATAGCAAAGCAATTCCTTCCACCTGAGCATGATCTTGTCACTTTTTCTTTGAACATGAGAATCCATCTTCAAAAAGTCTTTGTCAGTTCTAAAGCACCGTCAAAGCAAACCTAAGCAGTAGTGGAAACATAAATAGCTGATGAGACCTTTCATTGTTAGGGCTTTAAAACACTCAAAGAGAAAGAGCTCCAACAGAATGATTATTTGAGTCAAGCAGATTCCCTTTGTATCACATATAGACAGCTTGTGTAGATACACTCAAGTGTCTGTAAAAAAATATTAACTGTTTTCAACACAGACCTTTGCACTAAAATCCTCAGACATTACTGAGTTTAGGATTATTTATCTTGTAAAGCTAAATTTATCAGAAATTTTAGCCAAAGCCTATTTAGCTGTTTACATCTATAATTGTATTGTAGCTGTTATTTCTGTAATCAAGAAAACAAATGTCATGAAAAATCCCCAGGCACTTTTGCAAGTGGCAAATTATAAAGAAAGCAAAACCTGGAACTCACTTTAGTATCAAGAGTGAATGCCCACGTTCTTCCCACAGGGTTTGTTGAATATTTTCTCATTAAACACATCTGTTAGTGACCTAAATAGTTTGCCAGTGACCTAAGATAGTGTGATGCTGTTTTCATCTAACTGCATTTTAACAAACATAAAATAAGATTAATCCTGTACTGGTAGAAAGATGGACAACAAAAATCTTCTTGCTGCTGTAATCTTAACAAAAGCAGTTGCATTGCTGAGATTCCAGGGTGTTTTTTTTTTTTGGTTGGTTTTTTTTTTTATCTAGTACAATATATTTTGCAGCTACGCTTCACAGTGTGATGATCTAATAGTGGAATAGTTCTGAAAACAAAATGACTCTGGTTGAAGTCATACTTTAAACATTTTAGATGTGACCTAGATTGGCCACCCAGTTTGTTCATTATATTCTTAGTATTGATTGAATGAGCCATGTATGAATGCATGCACTTTAAAATGAAAACTCTTGGTCTGCAATCTACTTTGATAATTGATAGTTATTGTTTCTTACAAATACCATGCAACAACCCAAAAATATGTTGTGATACTAGCAGAGAAACATTAAATCCAGTGTTCCCTTAAAGGCTCAAGGTTAGTTCTAGAATAGATAGTTCACTGTAACTCAGTCAGCAAGATCTATGCAACTGCACAAGATAAACACGTGGTGCCAAGAATTAAATAAAATAAAATGAAAGTTATACAAAATGCCCTTACCTGAACAAATTAATGCATTTACATTGCCTTACCTGAACAAATTAATGCATTTACATTGCATATGTGGAAGTCTTTCAAGGCTCTTTAAACTGAGGGAAGAACTAGAGGTTCAAAACTAAAGCAAAAATAAAAGCCAAATATTTCATGGAACAAAGTTGTGATTTCCATTTAATATTCTACTGTTTTAGCTGAATTGAGTTTATCTCTTAAAATCTCAGCCTTAGGAAAAGAGAACCTTCTTCATTCTGATGCAGTCTAAATGCAGCAAGTATCTATAGTTTATAATTAATAAAATAATTATAATTTAGAATTTAGAATTTTGCGAGGATTTTGTGGGAGAGTTTGTAGTAGTCTGCTGAATTCAAATCAGGCTTAAACTTCTCTAGGTCTTTTCTAGGTCTTCTTGACCATAACTTTTATTTGTGCAAGATGTTACTGTAAGTATTTTTGTCTTATTGAGGTTATTTCCCAGCTTATTACGTTCCAGAATTTCAATCTAACAGAGTGACATTTGCAGTACAAAACCAAGATAAGGTGTGTTTTATGTGAAATCCACTTTCTTTATTCTCTTCTCCTAACTACCCACTCTTTCAGATATGGAATATGTTCTGAGTCAATCAGAAGGAGGAGGTTTTATACTGAATTTAATGAAATGCCATATTCAGACAGCCAGTGTGTTTATGTCACAGCACCAAATGAGTTCTCTTGCCAGCAAATAGGCAGTAAATTCAGCATTGATTTCCACCTTGGGCTAGCTAACCATCCTTTGCTGTGTAAAGTCAATGTAGAAATCTAAATAATTTAGGATTTTATCCTCCATTATATATGATATTATCTTACTGTCACAATTAGGAATGCTGAAGTTCAGTTTGTGCATGTCTAAGGATCTTAGCACTTAATGTGCTTTGAGCATCCCTTGCATGGGTGCACACTCCTTTTCTTTGACCTAACACTATCAGCATTTTAAATTTTCAAGACATTTTAAAAAGCTAGTGTGTTTTTCTCAGGTACTTTGGAACATTAAGTTTGAGAAAAGTCTTCTATGATGAATAGATTTTATGTGCAGTTAAATAGCAGTTAATAGAGAAATGGGGTACATTTCTGCAAGCTTGGGTAAATTATATGCTGGTTTAATAAGTTTTAGGGTTGTATATTTTACTCTTTTGTACAAGCACTTACACTCATAAAATAGAGTTAAAGAAGTTTGTAAATCCCTGCAAAGAAAATAAAGAATAGGAGCAGATGGCCCAAAATATAGAAGCAAATTATTCTGATGACACTCATATGAAAAGTGGAATTTTCTATGCTCTATTCCATGATACAATTCAGAATTTAATTCCTAAATTACACTGCCCTTTTAGAGATATGAGGGAAGTAAAGATATACTCTCTTAAATACTCAGACATATACTTGCATTTACACTCTAATCACATATATTTATTTAAATATGAAAAAACAAACTTTCTCTAGGTACATGATTTATGTTTTAATTTAAAATTAAACCCTCCAAGCTACTTAATAATCAAAAAAGCAGAAATGTTTATTGCACTCAGTCTTTATTTGAAGACCTATTTTCAGTTGCCTCATCCTACAGTAGTTGAGTAAATGGGTCAGATCCCTCTCTTTGTGAGGAAGCTTACTCTTTGTGACTGACTTTAAAGGAGTCTAGACAGCTATTTTGGATGCTGATGTCTAAATTTGGACAGAAAAGACCCATTCCAGAAGTTTAGTTCAAAGTGGTTTACAGAAGCTTAACCACTGTGAAGAAATGGGGCTGTTTTTCCTCTGCACTTTGAAATAAAGCTGTGATGGTCAATGTAGCAGTGATGTGCCTGGTATTGTCACTGTGAGAATTTCTGCACAATGACAAAATAATAAATCTTTGAAGTATAGGAATACATTTAGACATTGGCAGTTAAAGTATCTGAAGATGGGTGCACTAATAAACCTTTTAACAAAAATTAGGCCATGTAAATGGAATTTTACCACTTTTCTTTGGATACTTAGAATTTAAACCTTTGCATTTGTGTTTGGTGTTTCATGTTTTGGTCAGGTGTGTTTCAACTGGATATCCTGTGTTTCACTGACTAAAACAGAGTTTAGTTAACCTGCTCAGGTTGTGCATGCATTTTGGTTAGATCCTGTCCCATTTGTCAAAGAAAAATTAATAGAAAATACCATTATTTAATAAACTTTTAAATCTGAACATAGTATTTAATTGTTCTGAAAAGAAAAAAGAAAAAGGGAAAGAAAGAAGAGGAAATCTCCAGGAGGCAGTATTCTTCTACATCTTAATGTCTTGAATCTCTTTTATTTACTTCAGCAATTCTGACATTACATTTTGTAAGTAAAAGAAGACTTGGAGAAAGATAATGATTTAAAAAATGCTATGCATATAAACCCATAATTGAATCTATAGAACACTTGCTACCTTCATGTTGGTTTGCACACAGAGTAAGTAAACTTTATGTCAGAAATTCGGCTCCTGGTTTCAAGACAAATCTAGAGACATCAGTGACTAGAAGTTTTGATAGAACCTATCAAATTGTTGAAACATTCTTAAACTGATTCTACACCATAGGACCTTCTTTCCTCCATTCTCCCTCTGTTGTAAAGTCTCTATTTTCATGCTTCTGTCTTGAGCCTTCCTGTTTCCTTCAACAAACTTCGGATTAGGTCATCAAACCACACATTCTGTCCTCCAAATTAGGCCTAGGTTCATAGCCATTTTAAAAGTTCATTTATGATTTAAAAATAGGGCTCAATTAATAGAAATTATCTGTACTTTGCAAATGTATCAGCATTTCTTGTTTCTATGACATGTAGTAATATTCTTCTGGAGTCTCTCCTGATTTAACTCCACTAAAATATACTTGCATTGTTCAGCTGTAAGACCTTTTCTGACAAAACACTTCAGGAGACTGGTGTTCAGTGTTTATAAGAAAAAATGCTCAATGTTTTATGGGTTGTCTATTTCTATTTGACTGTACTTGTATGCCAGCAGGGAAAAAATAAAGCAAAGAACTTTAAAAATCATCATTATGACTAAGGAGCTACATTTTAGCCTTTCGAATGAAACCGTACAAATATCACTAAATGTTCTGTCCATGTATCAATCACCATTATATAAGGTCACTGATCAAGAATTTTGATGCAGTCAGATCAGTAGACCAAAGAGATTTTTTTTTTTCAGAAATGCAACAGATGAGATGGATAGAAGAAATATTCCTCAAAGAACAGGTGAAGTTTTCGGTTATTTAGTCATAGAGGTCAGAAGAGACAGGTTGCTGGTACTTATGCTAAAAGGCATGTAGATGTGGCACTTAGGGACATGGTTTAGTGATAGGCTTGGCAGTGCTGAGTTTATGTTTAGACTCAATGATTTTATAGGTCTTTTCAAACCAAAATAATTCTATGATCATTGGTGTAAGGAATTTTAACTTGGTTCAAACTCCTGGCATTTATTCTCACTCCTAGTCTCAAAGTGGTTGAAGATTCATAGAGTATATTGAATATTAGAATCTGAACAGAAATGCAAATTGAAAAAAGGTGGATACACATCCTTTTTAAATATTAATAAGTTTAATGAGAAATGTCTCCTCCTAAACTCTCAGCTGCATTGGGCCTGTCAGTGTCAGTGGAATTTCTTCATTTCTAAATGGCATTTATTTTCAATCACACATATCAAAGTTTCACAGCTCTCATTATGGAAAATTGGTAACTTTTATTCATCTGTCTTTGGTGATGACCCAGCCACAGATGTGTTAGCAAAATTTATTACTTATTTTTTATTACTTTCTTATTACTATCTCACAGAATAAGAGAAAACCTCCATTTAATCAAACTGTTTCTGAACTAATATATTAGCTATTTATCTCCTGAGATTTAGGGATAAATTTGAAAGAAGACATGGAATTAGTTTAGAGTGGATTTATTCCTTTTCTCTTAGGAAAATTTATTCACAATCAGCATCTTTAGCATTTGAAAGCCAAGGACTGAGATATTAAGTGCCAAATACGTACTTACAGAAAGAGGAACACACCTGAACAATCAAATGTGTGTCAGGAGAAGTAAGACCAAAATAATCTGCAAATAAGGAAAGATTAGCTTTTGCTTCCTAAGTTCATGGATTTTTGGCCAATGAAGTGGAAATAATACCATGTCTCTATGCCAAAGTGAAACAGTTATGTTATGCTGATTAAAATTGGCAGATTAAAACTTACTTTTTGTAAATTCTGGGCCATAAAGCTCTGATGGAAGTGCAAAACAAGACCAAATTCTTCTAGTTTAATGATTCTGCACTTGATAAAAACCTGTTTTCTTTAATAATAACTAAGGTAAGTAGTTTGGGGGGAATTTCAGAGTCCAATGAGGGATCACAAATAACATCAATCAAGACTTTTACCATCTTTTTTACTTTGGGAAGACTGCACTTCTGCTGTATCATTGCTACTATTCTTCTGATTTTTGTATTGCACATGTATGTACCACAATCCTCTGATGGAAATCCCTCAAAATTAGTCTGGGGGCACTTCGGGGATCTTTGATATATTTAGGACACCTTCTAAGACATGAAGCTGCCTCTCACATCAGTGTGGTTGAATCAGTCGGAAGGGATGAATACCCCCAGGCATATGTGTGAATGTCCCAGTACTTCCCTGGAGGGAATTTTCACACCTGAGCCAGTTATGGCCCATCAAAAAGGATGAATGATACCTTCCCCGGTGGAGGGGAGGGTGTTTTACAGCCTAGCCAGTTGTGTAAGGGAGGACATTAGCATTTAATGGCATTTAGAGTCTTAAAAGTATGTTTAGGTTCTGAATGGCTACAACTGGAAATACTTCAAGTTCTTATTTTCTTGTAGGTGTTTATTTATGGCTTTCCTAAAGTAAAAATGTAGGGGAAAAGTAATTATATTTTGAAATACCTATTTCCCAAACTGGCAGTTAACAATGAAACAGCAGATAACACTGCCTTCAGTATCTGTTACAAACAAAAGAGTAAATAACAGCAATGTCAGTCGTTGTTTTTTTTGGTAACAGACAGGGCAGGTCCTCATATTAGTTCCAGATATGTGGGTTTCAAATATCATCTACGTGATTCAATCCAAGTTTGTTCTGTTCCTTTGGGTGTTATAAACCAACTGCTTAGACTGTTCAAAGACACCTTTTACCTGCCACAGAGAAGCCCATATGAAATTATTGGTTTCATTCTTTTGCCTGTGGGACCTGTGGAAAAACCTGCTGTTCGAAGTTCTGAACTTTATTTAATCATCTGACTCACAGTGCTATCTACTGTAAAATGTAGGGAGTTACATGAAAATATTCTTATCGTTTGTGGAAATGTTCCCATCTCTGGTTAAAAGTGGAAAAACTCAAATTTACTGCATTTGTTCGTGTGTGTTCCAGCTATTTAAATAGCAGTGACATGTATAAGAAATTATTGTTAGAAAGAGCTAGCTTTCACTTGATTTTATTTTTTTTTCTGCTTTGTCTCAATTCCCTCCTCAGTGATTTTTAGAATTGTCCCTGTCCTATTTTTGTTGTTGTTTGTTTTCCAGTTGTAAAAGACTTGTTAATAAAATATGAAAGATGAGAGTATCATTAATGCCAGTTCTCCCTTCTTGGATTCATGTCAAGTCTGAAAGAAGAAACAAAACCAGCAAAGCATTTGACTTCAAATTAAGTCTTGATAGGATATGCTTGTCTCCTCCTTCTTACTGTTCATTATAAATTCATCCTGTTGAGATAAGAATTTGCATTTTATTTAGATATTCTTCCTGAAGGACTTCTAAAAGAGAATGCTATGTTTAGAAAAGGAGATGCATCTCTTCTATTTTGTATCAAAAAAGACCAGAGTATGGCCTCTTATCTATTAGAAGAAACCAAACATTTAATGTGGAGGGAAACTGCTTTTTTTTTTTTTTTTTGGGAAATCTAGGAAGTTGGAAAGTTTCTCAGCTTCTCTTTAGACAGGACATTTGACTTACTGGACTGTTCAATCTGATCCTCTGTGTTTTCAACCCCTCAGTGTTCATCAGTTGTAGAAATATGCCGATTTTGGAGTAAAATACTAATTCTACAGAATGAGACTTTAAACGCTTTTTGTAGAGATTTTTTGCATTATACGTAGTGTTAAGGAGAACCAAACTCATCTAAATTATCCAAAGATGACTTGTGTGGTTCTTTACATCTTCAGAAAGGTTTCACTCCTGGCAGCTGTCCCAACAGCTTCTAGTGTCTTGTCTTAGCCTTCAAGTAATTTCAGTAAGTTTAGAATATTTTATTTCCTTTCTAATACTGTCCTTAAGTTTCTCCCTTCCTCCCAGCCAGGGAACTGTCAGTTCTGGAACAACTTTTTGCTTTCTCTTATCCTTCCTAATTCTCAGTTTCAGGTCCAGGTTCTGCTATTTACAGTACTAGTTTCATCATCTCCTCCCTGTCCTGAACTTTCTCTCAGAATAATATGTCCAATCACCTTTTTTTCTGTCTGCGATTTCAAAATTCTAGTTTCAGCAATTTCAAATAATGAGAAAGAAGTCCTTCTTTGTCCCTTTCATTACTAGGAGATTTTCCTGTACAATGTTTTTTCAACCATATCTTTTAATTAAGCTATAAAGATTATTTTTGTGTCTGTCCAAACCTGGACCTTTAAGCAGTTCTCATCTCTGAAATGCAATCTTCATTTCTTAGCTTGCATATAGGTAGTAGCACACTCTCCAGGAAGAGAGTCCTTGCACAGCATGAAATGGCTTCTCTAGCTCAGGACCTAATTGGAAAAGGTATTTGACTAAATATTCAAATTATGCTGACTACAATGCTTAAGCTGTTCTCCCAGAAGTTAAGACCATTTGTTCCCAGAAAATGAATTATAGCAAAGAAATTAAGGAAAGCAAAGTTGCAAAAAATGCTTAAAATGTAAAAAGTATTGGATAAGTGAGCCAGCCATGGGAGGTGTCCCATGGACCTGCCATTTGTGAAGAGAGAAGGACTGGTGGCTGATGTGACGGAGGCTGTCTTGGACACGGCCATCACAAATTATGAAGTTTTGATTCTTTGAGAAGTAAACAGGTGGATTATCAGAAGTGCTATCTTGACCTCTGGAGGGCAGACTTTGGCCTCTTCAGGAGACTGGTTGTAAGAGTTCCTTGGAAGGCAGTTCTGAAGGACAAAGGAGTGTAGGAAGTCTGGACACACTTTAAGAAGTAAATCCTAGAGAAACAGGAGCAGGCCATCCACATGGGCCAAAAGATGAGTTTGTGGAGAAGACCAGCTTGGCTGAACAGAGGGCTTTGGCTGGGACTCAGGGGAAAAAAAGAAATTGTAACACCTTTGGAGAATGGGGCAGATCATTCAGAAGAACTACAAGGATGTTGTGAGGTTATGCAGAGAAAAAATTAGAATGGCCAAAGTCCATCTAGAACTTAATCTGCCTACTATAGTAAAAGACAACAAAAATGTATCTTTGAAGTACATCATTAACAAAAAGAGGGCTAGAGAGAATCTCCATCCTTTACTAGATGCAGAGGGACAAAAGATAAGGAAAAGACTGAGGTCTTTTTTTGTCTCAGTCTTTAACAGATCTACCAGTTGCTCCCTGAGTACCCAGCCTCCTGGGCTGGAAGTTACTGATGAAGAGAAGAATGAAGCTGCCAGAAACCAGGATGAAATGGTCAGAAACCTCCTGTGCCACTTAGATGTGCACAAATCTATGGAGCCAGTGGCATCCACCCAAGGGTACTGAGGGAGCTTGTGGAAGAGCTCACCAAGACTCTCCATCATTTACCAGAAGTCCTGTCTGACCAGGGATATCCCAGTTGGCTGGAAGTTAGCAAATGTGACCATGTACAAGAGTCAGAAGGAGGATCCAAGGAACTACAGGCCTGTCAATCCAACATTGGTGTCAAGGAAGGTCGTGGAGCAGATCATCTTGAGGGCCATCATGGGATACATGCAGGACAACCAAGAGATCTGGTCCAGCCAGCAGAGGTTTAGGAAAGGCAGATCCTGCTTGATTAACTTGGTTTCCTTCTCCAACAAGGTGACAGGCTTAAAGGTCAGGAAAGGCCATGAATTCTGGCATGGTTTCCCACAGCATTCTCCTGGAGAAACTGACTGCTCATGGTGTGGACAGGTGCACTCTTCACTGAGTAAAAGCTCTCTCAATGGCTGGCTCAGGGCATGGTAGTGAATGGAGTTAAATCCAGCTGAGGGACACTTACAAGTGATATTCCACAAAGGTCAGTGTTGGTGCCAGTCCTGTTTAATGTCTTTACCAATGATCTGGATGAGAGGATTGAGGGCACCCTCAATAAGTTTGTAGATGATACTAAGTTGGCAGTGTTGATCTGGTAGATGATAAGAAGACTGGATCAATGGGCCGAGGCTGATTATATGAGGTTCAACAAGAAGAAGTGCCAGATCCCACATTTCAGTCACAACAACTCCATGTAGGGGTAAAGGCTTGGGGCAAAGAAGGTCTTGGCTGGAAAGTGACCCAGAGGAAAAGAACCTGGAGGTGTTTGTTGACAGTCAGATGACTGACAACCAGCAGTGTGCCCAGATGGCCAAGAAGGCTGATAGCATCCTGGCTTGTATAAGAAATAGCGTGGCCAGGAGGAGTAGGACAGTGATTGGCTACCTGTACTGGGCACTGATGTGGCTGCCCCTTTAAACCTGTGTTCAGTTTTGGGCCTCTCACTACAAGAAAGAAGTTGAAGTGCTGGAGCATGTCTAGAGAAGGGCAAGGGAGCTGAGGAAGGTTTTGGAACACAAGTCTCAAGAGGAGTAGCTGAGGGAGCTGGGGTTGTTTAGCCAAGGCTAAGGGAGGCTCAAGAGGAGACCTTATTGATCTCTGCAACTACCTAGCAGGAAGTTGTAGTGAGGTGGGTGCCAGTCTCTTCTCCTCGGTAACAAATGACAGGACAAGAGGAAATGGCCTCAAGTTGCACCAGGGGAGGTTTAGATGAGATACCAGGAAAAAATTCTTCACTGGTAGGGTGTTCAGAACAGACTGTCTGTGGAAGTGGTGGAATTGCTATCCCTCAAAGCGCTCAAAAGGCTTGTGGATGTGGTGCATGTTTTAGTCGTGAGCATGGCTGTGCTAGGTTAATGGTTGGACTTGATCTTAGAAGTTTTTTAGAACTTTAACAATTCCGTGATTCTATAAAAATAGAATTAGAAATACTTAATAAAGGTGTTTATTTTTACATATTTTTGTGGCCCCATTATTTCAGTTATGATTATCATTGCTAAAGTAGGTCATTATTCTATTTTATAATATAGTGCCATGGTATGTGACTTCCTATCTACTTAAGATGCATACTGTAGAGGAATGTGCCCCAGGGGGTATTTTCACGTACTAGAAATGACTTTCCATATCTGATAAACTGCTAAGGTTTGAATAATGGAGCAATTTCCTTTCCTTTCCTCCTCTGAAATGGACCAAATACACTTTATATAGTCTAACTAAAATAATTTCAAGGTAGATTAGAAGCGTAGGCTTGCTTTGGGTGAAATTCACTTTCCAAAACCTCAAAGAGATTTAGATGCTGCACAGACATTGCAATTTTCTACACACTAGTACACTTTAATTCTTCTGTTCTGAGTCTGAAGTCAATGGAGCACACTTTACCAGTTGTCCTAATGACTAGCTAGTACTGACAGCTTATCTACTGTGTGGCTGTCACCACAACTAACATGGGATATGTAGTGGCATGTATCTGAATCTTGACAGTAGATTTATGTCAATTTCTAAATCCCAGGAAAAGAAATAGGATTAATTATAATTCATCAGACTATATAATAGATTACTTGGTTTAAATGGCTGCATATTTGAGGATGAAGGTCCTTTCTCAGATATATATTAACCACAAAAATATCAGCTATGAATCCTATTTGTATTATCACTTTAAGATTAGGCATTTCAAAAAAACTAGTACCTAAGTCCCCTGCTATGATATTCCCCCTTGAAAATTAGTTCTCTAAATTCACAGTGAATAAATAACTCAGACATTTGGAAATCAGTTATGTTTTAATATTGTAAATGTGATGAACAAACACAAAGTTCCCCATGTATGGAGAGTTTGGGCGTAATTGCCAATATACTGGCAATGTAACAGTACAGCTGTACAGAAACTGTTGCAGCTCATTGATGCATGATTAATATTAATTGTTTATGTGATATATACTGAGTGAGACATGAAAAAAAGCACAATGATAGATCTGTTTCATTCTTATCTTATTGCTGATGTTTAAATCTTATTTGAGTAACAATTCAGTTGCAAAGTCAAATTGAAGTTTCTTCCCGTTATTAGAATGCCCTTTCCCATATTTACAGTACAAGGTTACCTATCTGTTGGGCATTATCTCATGCTAGAGAAACACCCACTACTCATTAATTAAATTAAAGTCTTATTTTTATTATCGACCTGTGCTGTTAGTGCTGTTTAAGGCTCTATTATCAGGTGGTGTATCCAGTTCTTTTTTAAGACATAAGCCAGCAATTTTGCTCATAGACATTTAAGTATTGTGCTTGTAAAAATTAATTGATGGTGTTTTTGTATGGTTTTGTTTGGGTTCTGTTGGGATTGTTTAAATTATTTAATTTTGTTCCCATTAAGACTTCTTCTAAGTTTAGATGCAAAACTAGGTCCTGGTCACGTAATTTGCTCCACTTAGATTTCACCTTAATTTTTTATTCCAAGCTTCATTTATAGCCAGAGGGCTTTATTGGTCCATTTATTAATAATTTTCTTCTATGCATCTAAATTAGCACTAGATTTGTAAAAAGCTAGAGACAGGCAAATTCATTAAATTGATAAATATATATTCTTATTTATAATTTTTTTAAAGGGAGGAAGGGGAAATTCTATTGGCCTCAAAGAACAAAGCACAAGGATAAGACATTTGATAAAATATATTAGTATTCATAAACAAGACTATCGAGTTTCTAAGAATAAACCTGAACAAGACATGACACTTGCGTAAGCAAAATAGAATGTAGAAGTTGGTGCAAAACAGTTTTATTGGTATGCTGTTGAACCTCAAGGAGAGGAAATAAAAAAGAAAAGACTTCTTTAGAATTCTTTATGACTTGCTATGCTGGTATTGTATATTTACTATTGCAAATATTAAGGACTTGGGTGCCTCATTTAAATGTTTGATGAAGGCTATATAGGAGCAACTGCAGTAATGTTGCTGGCTAGGCCCAGAATTCAGAATTTGTCTCAATAAATTGAAGTAGTGTTCTGGAAGAAAATAAGAATGACATTGGACAAGCACAAGTTTCTACACTTGGGAGAAAATGAGTAGTTCAGCAAGTGCAAGTGAGGAAGCAATTAATCAGGGGTAGTTAAGCAGAAAAGCACACAGATATTACTGTGACCCAGCAAATATGAAACTACAATGTCATGCTATTGCAAAGGAGTATTGGGATTTCTGAACAAGATGGGAACCTGAAAACAGTAATAATAGTCCTTCCTTCCCCTCACTACTTTTGTTGTAGTGTTTTCTCTACTATACACAGTTCTGCTTACAGTAATGCAGTGATATGGACCAGTTAGAAACACTGACAAAAGCAGTTTTGAGATATTTAGAAATCATCCAGAGTAGAGTGGACTGGGAGAGACACAAGCAAATCAACAAGAAAGTTTGAGATTGGAATGGACCTCTGAAGATCTTCTAGTCTAGCCCTATCCCTAAGTGAGGCCACCTACAGTTGTTTGCCTAGAACGATGTCCAGGCACATGGGTACCTTCCAGGTAGGAGACCCCATTCACTCTCTGGAGAACCTGTGCTCATGCTTGGCAATGCTCACAGTAAAAAAGTGTTTGCTGGTGTTCAGAGTGAACATCCTGTGTTTCAGCTGGTGGCTTTTGTCTCTGATCCTGTAACTAGACACCACTGAACAGGGCCTGGCTCCACCTTCTTTGCAGCCTCCCTTCAGATATTTGCATACATTTATATGTTCCTCCCTGTGACATCTCCTCTCCAGGCTAACCAGTTCCAGATTTCTCAGCCCTTCTTCATGTAGCAGATCCTTCAGTCTTTGCATCATCTCCTTTTGTTGGACTCTTTCCAGTTTGTCCATGTGTCTCTTGCACTCAGGAGCCCAGAACTGCACACATTACTTCAGGTCTGGTCTCTCCAGTGCTAACTAGAGGGTAAGAATCACCTCCCTCAACAAGCTGACAACACTTCTCTTAATCCATCCCTGGATACCATCAGCCCTTTCCACAATGGTACATTGCTAGCTCATGTTTAACTGAGTGTCCACCAGAGCACTCCCTGCCAAGCTGTGTGGCAGCTAATAACTGCAAATTGGAGGATTGCTCATTCCCAGGTGCTGGACCCAGCACTTGTCTTTGCTGAACTTCATGTGCTTCCCATCAGGCCATTTCTCCAGCCTGCCAGCCTGTCAACATCCTTCTGGATGGCACCACAATCCTCTCATGGATCAGCTGCTCCTCCCAATTTGGTGTTTGAAGGCTGAAGGTGCACTCTGCCCCATCATCCACACCATTAATGAAGATGTGGGATTAAACAGATGGAGTAATGACCCCTGGTATACATTGCTAGTTACTGGCCTCCTGCAAGATTTCATGCTACTGATCATCATCCTCTGGGCCTGGCCATTCAGCCAGTTTTCCACCCACCTCATCATCTGCTCATCTGGTTCATACATCAACAACTTTTTTAGGAGAATCTTATAGGAAAGAGTGCAGTGGGCAATATCCACTGCTCTCCCCTCATCCACCAACCTGGCCATCTAATTTTAAAAGATTATCAAATTGGTCAAACATGACTTTCCCTAGGTGAATCTATGCTGACTTCTCCTAGTGATTTTACTGTCCTTCATGTGTCTGGAAATGGTTTTCAGGATGAAGCTGACTGGTCTGGAGCTTCCTGTGTCCTCCTTCTTGGCCTTCTTCAAGAAAGGAGTGATATTTAGCTTCCTGCATAATATTTATTCAGTGTTTCAGAAGATAGTTTTAGAGAGAAGAATAAAAGCTCATCTTTATGTCCTCGGCAGGTAAGAGGAAGAGTGATGATTGTCAATTGCCACAAGGCTGGTTGAGGCAAATGTCAGAATATTTTCTAACAATAACAACAGCTAAGCCATGAAAGCCTTCCTGGAAGGACTTCAAAATATGACAGTCTATTGGAGAATGTTGTACAATGCATCATGACTGGCATCAAATAAAATAAAACTTCCTGGCCGTGTATGTATGTATGTATGTATGTATGTATGTATGTATGTCCAAAGGCATTCAGACACAGGTTAAGCTTTATTCTTTTATGGCTTCTGGAAGTGTCTATTTTAGCCCTCTTAGTAATGTAATACACTTTGATATATCTCTTAAACCATAAAGTGAGTCAAATGTAAGTCTTGAATCAGATGAGGTTGTCCAAATGTGAAATATTAATTCTAGAGTAATGGAATACCATCTCGAAAGAGTCTGGACATTCCTATCAGTGAAAGTCATTGCATGATCCCATCTTGCTAGGCAAGAAGGAGAGAGAAGAAGACTGTCTGATGTACAGATCAATGGAGCACTATGAGACACATCATGGCTGCTATGTTACACAGGTCAGTACTTTTAAAATTAACAATAACACATGATGCGTACAAATTCCTCATCAATTTTGTATGTGATCCACCAAACTGACTCATGGATATAACCTATGGCTCATTGTCTCCCTCAAGTGGATAATACAAGAAAAGGGATTTGTTTCTTTTAGACAGATTTTTTTGGTTTTATTTCATCCTGCTTTGACTCATTCTTCTGTTTGAAGGGACATGGCTTGATATATGCAGCCAGTTTGACCAAGAATATGAGTATACAAGGTCGGCATTAAAAGCTGTGAAAAGACATCAGTTGGGAGGATTTTCCTTGGCCAAAATAACAATAATTCTTTCTTTGCCCGTGATCTGTACTAAAAATCTTTATGGCATAGCAGTAGGAGACAGATTCCTGAAAGACCACACAGTATTGTTCACAGCTCCAAGAGGGTAGAAAAAAAAAAACAATGGCTGGCAGAAAGAACAAAAAACTCAGTTGTCTGCAATCTGAAGTCCCAAAGGTTTGCTTCAGTGTTTTCTGTGGCAGGGCACAAGCTGTGAACCACTCATCTTGAACAAATGTCAGTACTCAGATTTGGGTCATTAAATTGGACAGAATGTGTTTAAGGCTGTTAAGACACAGCATCTAGAAACCCTAAAAGATTATTATTTTGGTTGGTTGGGGTCTTTGTAGATCTGGCATTATAAAAAAAATTTGATGGAAACTCTTTTGAAAGATCATAAATTCTGTCAGTATTTATGTTACCATAGTGACCTAAATTGAAAGACAAAGCAGGAAAGAGAAAAATTATTAAATATTCAGATTTATTGGTACTAGTGATAGATTTCTGTGGGGAAAGGATGAATCTGTCAATCTCTGCTAATTTCATTTTGGAAGGCTTAAAGGAATTAGGCTACAAGTTTACATTACTCTTAACTCTGAGGTGTAAATGCACCTAATGGGAATGTAATAAATGCAGATAATTTCATTTAAAATGTTTAAAAATAGTGCTGAGAAAACCAAATAAACCCAAACCCCATTCTCACAAAGATCTTTGAAAATGTGTTTACTCTTAATGGGATTAAATTCTTATTGGCATTTATAAAAATTGTTTTAAATGGCTGTTGTAAGATGACATATATATTCTTATATGATAAATTTATAAATTTCAATTAAAATAGTCAACAATAAAAAAAAGCAAGCAAGTAAAGAAGTTTGGGGGCTGGCTCTGGGTTTGTTTTGTTTTGTTTATTTGTTTGTTTGTTTTCTTGTTTTTGTTTGTTTGTTTGTTTGTTTGTTTGTTTGTTTGTTTGTTTGTTTTTTCTTGTTACAGTCCAGGACCTTCTGTAGCAAATTCTCTGATACATCTCGTTTTGGATACTGACAAACTGGGCCTGTATTTTCCTGTTTCTTTCTAGTGGCCAATACTGATAAAGTTCGAAGTTCCTGCAGTATAACTGGGACGAAACATGAGAAGTTCTGTCAATATTGAAATGAAGGAGTTTTACAGTAGTCAACACTTGAGAAATTACAATCACAGACTGTCTTCCCATTATGTCCCTAACTTACAGTGTGAGCTTAGGCTCGTTGCTCCCAAGTTCCTACTCCAATATTATTCATTTGAGTACTAATGAGACATATGGAAAGTCTCTAAATACCCTGAACAAAAGGTAACAATAATAGCGCTGGTGGCACTGGGAACCTCTTTCTTGTCAGAGGGGACCTAATTCTTTGTAAACAGTTGTTGGCTGAGGAAAGCATTGAGAATTTCATGTCTGGACAGAAATGTAACCCAGGCAACAAGGGAAAAGGCTCTACATCAATGTAGTTGAGTTGAAGTGACTACATGAAGGCATTACACAATCCATCTGCAATGTTAGAACCATACCCCTTTTCTTCCCCTGCCTTCCTTTTTGTTATCTTAGAGTGACACCTTTGACTCATGTATTTTTATGTTTGACTTGTTCTCTGTTCACTGGTCTGTCCAGAGAAAACTCTGGATAGAAAGTAACAATGCAAAAGCAGTCAGTGATTAAAGAAAAAAAAAAGAGATGAAATCACTGAATCAGTGCTTGCACAAACATTTGCTCATCTGACCCCCTCTACTTCCCACCCTATGGCTGGTCTTGCAGCGTTAACCTGCCTCGCCTTCCTGGAGATAGTGGAGATGACTTAGTTACTACAGTGGCGATCCCCGCCACTCCTTTCCCTCCTACAGGATTGCACAGAACTCAGCTTTCCACGACGTTGTTCCACTCAGTTTTCCACCCACGACCCGCTTAGTCCTGGAGTCCTGAAGAGGCAGCCTCCTGCCCAGCTCACTTCACCACCGAAGGTGGCATGAAGCGCTTTGCTTTAGCAGTGCAATTGCTTCTAACAGGAGTAACCTCCATTACCGCTTCAGGCAAATGAACTGACTAATGAATTTTTTGTCGGCCATGGAAGTGTGCTGCAAGTAATTAAGGGATGTGCTGTGGGACCGATTAAGCTGCAAGTCACAGCGGCCGGAGCCCAATCGCTGCGAGCCCGCCGCGATCTGTGCCGCCTGCGCTCGGCTCCACAATGGGATCATTGACTATTTATTTACTTCGCACAACAACTCTGCTGTTTATTTAATTATAGGAGCTTTTCAGTCACCAACCCCCACCCGCCCCAGCCCCATCTCTGCGACGCTTTTTGAGTCCTCCCCTCCCGCCTCTGATAACCAGTTGGTCGCTTGGGGAGATGAAGTGGGGCAACGCCTGAGCATCCTTTTTGGGGTACGGGCTGCGCTCCCCCGCAGATCCGGGAACGGGAATTTTGCGTGAGGAAAAGGAGAGGAGACAGGGGTTTTCCTGTCAAATTGCTCATCTCATCTGCCTGGGGGTCAGACCTCGAAAAGGCTGCACTGTGAAGGGGAAGGCGCAGGGGAAATCCTGCAGCTCTTCGAGGCACGTCCGAGTCACGAAGCAAAACCGGGAGAAGCTCAGAAGAGGCGAAGAGACGCCTGTGGCGCTGCGGGGGCGAGCCCGGCTGAGCGAGGGAGGAAATCATTGGCACTCCCGCAAGGCGGGGCGGACGACACATTTCCCACCCCAATTCATTAGGGAGGCCTTGGTCCTTTTACCAGAGCCCCCTCCTCCCGCAGCGTTGACGCTTAGGAGCGAGTCGGGAGAGCCGGGGATGGGAGGGGGCGGGAGGCTGGGGCAGATGTGGTCGCTCACTCCCTGGATCCTCTTCCAGCCCGGGGAAGCGCCCGGGCTTAGTACCCGCTAGGTCAAGGAAGGAGTGGGGCAGGCGGTTTTCAGTATGAGAACAAGTCGAGAAGCAGCCGAAGCTTTTTCTAGCACCCCCGCAGGCTGAGATAGGAGCACTCTGCTCATCCCTGCACACATGGGTAAAAATGGGGACAGGGGTCTCTGAAGCTGTTTCACAGGCGACAGGATCCAACTCCCACTTCCTCCGTGTTCACAAAACGGGCTCGGGGAACCCAGTTAGGAGCTTGGACTTTTAACGCTTTGAATACTCCCTGTCCGGCGAGCTCGGGCTTTTCGGGCGACGGCGTGGAGGGGAAGCCCTGCGCCCACCGGTGGCCGGCGGGCACCGGCGAGACTGGGCGGTCTGGGGAGCCGGCATTTGCGGCCGTGGAGAAAGCGGGTTTCTGCTNGCACACCACGATGGCTCTTGGCCAGGTGTCTGAGGGCAAAGGCAGGCGCTGAGCTGGCCGACCCGAGCGCTGTTGTCGCCCGAGTCTGTCCCTCACTGTGGGGAAAGCAAACCTGTCGCCTTCCTCTCTTCCTCCCATCGCTGCTCCGCATCGGCAGAGCCGCCGCTGTCTCCACGCTGAAAGTGGAGATGTAGGAAGAGAGAGAAAGGGGCCAGGGCAGAGCAGCCCCCCGATGCCCCTTGCCCGGTGCCCTCCCGGTAGCCTGGAACTCCCTCCCACAGCCGGAGCGCGGCTCCCGAGACGGGCTCAGGGAGGCCGAACCGGCTGCATTGAGGATGTGCCCTCCGCTCTGGTGGGGGAGCGGAGGTGAGAAATGGGATCTAACTTCGCCAGAGTTGTGGGTGGACAACAGTCTCTACTTCCGTAAGGTCTCCTCCTGCCCNGAGCCGGCATTTGCGGCCGTGGAGAAAGCGGGTTTCTGCTCCTTTAAAGGGCGCTGTGCAGCGCTCCCGAAGGGAGGCGGATCTCCCTCCTTCCTCCCTTCCCTCCATCCCTCCCTTCTTCCCTCCCTCCCTCCCTCCCTCCTTCTCGCTCTCCCTCCTCCCTCGCTCCCTCCTTCCCTCCCTCCCCGCTTGCCGCCGCCGTCAGTGGTGCCCGGACGCCG